>OY978215.1:43882688-44055188 GCA_963854785.1 Vaccinium vitis-idaea
TCATGGGCTGCTTTGCCAGCGGTACCACTCCAAGCTCCAAGAGAAACTTTTTGAGCCATACACCTTCCTTAGCTGCTTCAGAAGCTGCTACATATTCTGCTTCAGTAGTGGAGTCAGCAACACATTGCTGTTTGATACTCCTCCAACTTACAGCTCCACCTCCAAGTGTAAACACATAACGAGAAGTTGATTTGCGTGAATCTTTATCCGACATAAAGTCAGAGTCAGTATATCCAATTGGCACCAAATCCTCTCCACCATATATTAGCACATAATCTCTAGTTCTTCTCAAGTACTTGAGAATATGCTTTACTGCTATCCAATGTTCAGGTCCAGGATTTGATTGATATCTGCTGACTAGGCCTACTGCATAACATATGTCTGGTCTAGTACATAGCATAGCATACATAAGACTTTCCACAGCAGAAGCATATGGTACTGTCTTCATTTTCTCTTTTAAATCCAATGTATTAGGACACTGGTCCTTAGAAAAAGAGATTTCATGCCTGAAAGGTAAGAGACCTTTCTTGGAATTATGCATGCTAAACTTAACCAAAACCTTATCTATATATGCAGCTTGGGACAAGCCTATCATCCTATTTTTACGATCTCGCAAAAGCTTAATCCCAAGGATGTAACTTGCTTATCCCAGGTCTTTCATATCAAATGTATTTGCCAACCAAACTTTGACTGAAGACAATGCTCCTACATCATTCCCAATGAGTAGTATGTCATCCACATATAATATGAGAAACACTATTATTCTACCTTCACCCCTTTTATACACACATGGCTCATCCAGATTTTGATCAAAACCAAAAGATTTAATTGCTTGATCAAATCGAATATTCCAACTCCGAGACGCTTGCTTAAGTCCATAAATAGACCTATGCAATTTGCAAACCTTTTGCTCTTGACCATTAGCTACAAAACCGTCTGGCTGGACCATATAAATGTCCCCTTCAAGATGGCCATTCAAAAAAGCCGTCTTGACGTCCATCTGCCAAATTTCATAATCATAAACTGCAGCAATGGACAAGAGAATCCGAATGGACTTAAGCATAGCTAATGGCGAGAAAGTCTCCTCATAATCGATACCCTCTTTTTGAGTAAACCCTTTCGCCACTAATCTTGCTTTGTAAGTCTCCACTTTTCCATCGGCTCCTCTTTTCCTCTTGTAAATCCACTTGCATCCAATTGGTTTAATATTGGATGGAGGATCCACAAGTTCCCAGACATGATTGGAGTACATAGACTCCATCTCACTTTTCATAGCTTGTTGCCAAAATCCCGAATCTATATCACATATAACTTCATCGTAATTGGTAGGATCAGATTCATGTGGAGAAGGTTCAGAACCTTCTTCTAGAAGCAAGAATCTACTAGGTAATCTAATCATCCTCCCACTACGACGAGGTGGCGATGTGCTATTAGGCAAAGTATCAGAATTATTAGTAGATTCTTCTATAGTGGTAAGAATTTGTTGAGGAACTACAACTTCATTTGACAGTTCTTGAAGTACAAATTTTTCTTTGGGTTTCCGGTCTATCATATAATCATCTTCTAGAAAAATTGCATTTGTACTAACAAAAACTTTCTGTTCTCTAGGATTATAGAAAAGCCAACCCTTAGTTCCTTTCGGATACCCCACGAAAAAACATTTTTCAGATCTAGATTCCAACTTACTCATCTTCCCTTTAAGCACGTATGCAGGGCACCCCCATATATGAAAATGTTGTAGACTAGGCTTTCGCTTGGACCACAACTCCCGAGGTGTCTTAGGAACAGATTTAGTTGGAACATGATTTAATATGTATGTGGCAGTATCTAGGGCATAGCCCCAAAAAGAAATATGCAAGTCTGAATAGCTCATCATAGATCTAACCATGTCAAGTAAAGTCCTATTTCTCCTCTCAGCCACACCATTTTGTTGAGGGGTTCCTGGTGCAGTCAACTGAGAAAGAATTCCATGCTCAACCAAGTGGCTTAAGAAGTCACCAGAGAGATATTCACCACCTCGATCTGATCGAAGGGTTTTAAGGCTCTTACCTAGTTGCTTCTTTACTTCTGCCCGAAACTCTTTGAACTTTTCAAAAGCTTCGAACTTATGATGTAACAAATAGGTATAACCGTATCTCGAATAATCATCCGTAAATGTGATGAAATACTCATAACCACCTCGAGCCTTGACAGTCAATGGCCCACATACATCTGTATGTATAAGTTCTAATGGCTCCTCAACTCTATTTCCTTTTGCTGAAAAGGATCTTTTAGTCATCTTTCCTTCCAAACAAGATTCACAGGTTGGTATCGGTTCAACAACCAAAGAAGATAAAATACCATCTTTTACCAATCTATTTATCCTGTTTAGATTAATATGACCCAACCTTAGATGCCATAGGAGTGTGGTATTAGACATGGGGACTTTCCTTTTTAATGGTAAAGATTTAGAGTTACTAACTTCAGTGTCATGTATCTCATACATATGAGGAGTAACAAGGTAAAGACCGTTAACCATTTTACCAGAGCATATAAAAGAACCATTCTTTTTAATAATAACTTCTGAATGAAAATTGATAGAATAACCTTGTTTCACTAAAGAAGAAACTGAAATCAAATTTCGCCTAACAGAAGGAACATAAAGACACTCTGATAAAACTAACTCTCTACCATTCTCAAAAGAAAGTTTTATTACTCCTACCGCTACAGCTGCAACACTTGCATCTGATCCCATGCATAGTTTGATTTCTCCATCATTTAACCTCCTGGTTACCTGGAACCCTTGCAATGAATTGCAGATGTGATCAGTTGCACCAGTGTCAACACACCAGGTATTAGAAGTACTATCTGTATAGTAAACTTCCATGACAAGAGATTCAATCATACTTGCATTTTTCTTACTTGCCAAATAGTCTGGACAATTCCTCTTCCAGTGACCAACTAACCCACAATGGAAACACTTTCCTTTGGGTTTTGCATTTCCCCTTTTCACCTCATCTATGTTTATATTAGAGGGAAGAGTGGGGCAATTTTCCGTGAGTACATAATTGTACCCCTCTGCAGTTAGCACTATATTCAAATTCCGTTTCCAGTCAACATAATTTGGTCCAACCAATTTGTTCTGGCTCAATATGACGCTAAGTGGATTAAAAGAGCTTGACATCTGAAATAAATAAAAAATATTCAATTCATACATTAATAATGGACATATAAAAATTTTGCATTCACATATATCAAATAGTGTAATCCTCTCAACACTATAAAGTGATAGCATCGGAATCCTAATCCCATAATAGCAACTCTCCTAGGAGAGATGATGTTATTAATAATTAGCAGATCATAATTATTAACTAGACATCTCATGTCAAATAAAATATGACTCCCGATTTTTGGGTCTCTAAAACAAATCGATAAAATTCCTAGGGGAATCTCTTATCACTTATTTAGTCAAGTGTATACCATTATTTAGACTGAGTGACAACCGCAATGAGCAGCCTCTCCGAGGGGAGATGACTCACGTCACGTCTCACCCAATCATATCCATAAGAAATCCAATCTCGTAACCAGTTAGGTGAATACCCTCCGAAGGAATGACCGCACTTAGACGATTCAAGATAATCACTTTAACCTTACTATGGATCAACAATGGAAAGACCGTGGGTTTTTCTCAAGAACCCTCTCCCACTTGATTTTTAGAATTAGAGGATTATATACTTTTACATCACATGTAAAATATTACCATATGCACACATTACCCAAATATCTAATATTTTAATGCATGCGATTGTGTCTAAATTCTTTAACTTTAATAATAAAGGAATTTACCCCTTTTGAAAATAACACTTTTTCAAAAATTTGACCTCACAGGTCCTTATTTATGAATTAATTCTTATGGATTTTCATCTTTGTAGACTTGGGATCTTATAAAACCACTTTTATAATATGTCCCCTTTTTTTTAATAATGAAACATCCAAAAAAAAATTCTAAACTTTCCTTTTTAACAGTTTAAAAAATTTAACACGATCATACGTCTACAAAATTTATTTTAGTTCTAACAACATGATCATATCACTTCATGAAAGAACTTAAATAAATGCTCTAAAATTAAATGGAACTAGCAACATGTGATTTAATGAAAAATAAAATAGTTGCAATATGGAAGCCAATAGGACTCTCCTATATTCCAGTTTCCCCACAAAAAGATAAACCTAATACAACCCAAACTCATATATCCATGAGAGATGGCCCAAAACATGTAACTTGCAGCTTTTATCATCTCATGATATTTGTGAACATAACTATCTAAACACTTTAGATTAACAGAAAAAATTATTAAAAAAAAAAATTGCGTACGGCTTAGCTTCAAAGTTTCCAGCTATTATAATCAAACATTATAATAATACAATATGTCGATCATCAAGTTTTTTTAAGCCACGTAGGCTCGCTGATCAAACCCTTTTGATCATCAATGATACATGTTTTTCATCAATCCAATAAAAAAAAATGAATTTTAACAACTACAATCAAGGTTAAGGGAATAATAACACATCCAACACTTGCTAAGGCAAAAGTGATGTTTAAAATAAAATAATAAACAAAACCATGATTCCTAAATGGGATCTACTAAATCAACAGTAATTGCCGAAGAATAGTTCAAATTGATATGGGATGTATATATATTAACCTAGTTGTCATAGCCGACACTGATTAAGAAAGGAAAAAACCATAATATTAACATGGAAACTCTTTCCAAAAAATAATCAGTGACTCACAAGAAAATTGTGTATCTCCCGATGATGAAAAATGCAAGATCTGGAAACATGAAAACTTAACCGACAGAAACTCCACAGTGAATCAATCAATGGCTTCATGTTCACAACAGCCACATGCATTCTTGTATATCATCATATACAAATACAACATTCACTAGTATCATATTAAACAAATATGATCCAATGGACATGATCGATCACGAACAAGTTTTGATACTTGGGCCGACACATGGAAAATAGAATTCGGGTTATGGAAAAACAACTGTGTATTAGGTTTGATTACATGAAACAATACGCGTACATAAGGAGGCTCTGATACCACTTGTTGGTTTCGAAAAAACCATTGCGGAAAAATACGGTTTCAAAAAAAATTGTTTCGGATCTACTTCTTACATACGCGTAGAGTTTCATAAAGAAGGATTCGGGTTCTACCTTTGTAGTTCAAAGAACTGGAGCCTCCTGCACACCAAAGATCTTCAACCCTATGACCCAAGAGAACAATAGCCAAAGGGGTTTGTGGGAACCCTAGATTTTTCCTCCCTCTTTCGTCTCTCAACTCACTCTAGACTTTTTAGAGAAAAGTTGTCTACACTTTTGTTGTCGTATCTTTTCCAAGAGAGAAAGAGACAAATATATAGAGGAGGATAACTTGGCCAATAATTCAACTTAAAAATAAATTGAATATTATCTCTAATATTAGGGCTAGGGTTGCGACCCATGGGCTTCTTGAGCACTAGCTAAAATTGGGCTTACGCTCTCTCATCTCTATGAGTGGTGGCCCAATTAAACCACAATCAATTCCACTATATAATTATGGCTGAACTCTAGGCCTCAAGAATTAATATATTATAACTCGTTAAATGCTAATTCCATAATATCAAACCCCTTCACTACACAATGTCCATAAGCAGCAATTGGTCATAATACATTACTGTCAAACCAAAGCATACTTATATTTTAATTCCGTTGAATACTAGTTCACTCACTTTTAGTCTAGAAAAACATTCTAATGAACTTTTCATTAAAATGACTAGTACTAGATTCCAATGACTAATCCAGTGAACTAACTCAAGGGGACATTATACTCTATAATAAAATAGAGAGTGAATTCCATCTTGAAAATAATGTTCTCACAGTCCTAACATAAATCACCCAACTCACCGAGGTGTTGATCAAATAAGACCTCACTCATTGGTGAATCAAAGTGACATACGATAGAAACTTGAGTTCATTAACTTTCTCAGGATTAAGAGCGAATTACAATTAGCAAATAAAATTCACACTAATATTGACAGTCGTTAAAATAGTGTGACTCTTATAGTGGTCGTTAAAATAGGATTAAGAGCGAATTACAATGAAGCTCTAATTAATAACCAAAAATAATAAATAACAAATTAATTGGTTCTGATGGCATTAATCCCAACAATCTCCCACTTGCACTCATAACCAATCAGGTCTACTTTTGACTCCCATGTTATCAACATGGCGTTCAAACGGACTAGATGGTAAAGCCTTTGTAAAAGGATTAGCCAGGTTCTCTGCAGATGCTATCTTGTTAACTATGATATCTCATCGTTGAACAATGTCTCTGATGAGGTGATATTTTCTCTCTATGTGTTTCCCACTTTTGTGATTTCTAGGCTCCTTGGATTGTGCAACAGCCCCACTATTATCACAATAAAGTATCATGGGCTGCTTTGCCAACGGTACCACTCCAAGCTCCAAGAGAAACTTTTTGAGCCATACACCTTCCTTAGCTGCTTCAAAAGCTGCTACATATTCTGCTTCAGTAGTGGAGTCAGCAACACATTGTTGTTTGCCTAGTGTCGAGTAATGTGGAAGGATTTCACAGGAGAGAACGGTGGGGAGGAACGGGATGGACTGGGTGATGGCGGGGAAGGATGGGGAGGGGAAGGCGGTGGGTTGCCGCTGGTTGATTTAACAGGGGGCGTTATCCGAGTTGGGGTCGATGTTAGGGTTTAGCATTAGCGATTATATTCAATGACGTATCACGTATCATTAGTTTATTAGTATTATATACTCCTTCAATGACGGATCACTAGTGTTTTAGAAACTTTTCGTGCATGTTCAAGTTTTTAGAAAGTTTCCGTGATGAGATAGAGAATGGGGGAGGAACAAGAGAAGGTGAGGGGGAGAAAGATTTTGTATTGTTTTGGGGGAGTTAAGCGGCTGGGTCCACCTGTCCCACGTGGATTGCCACTTACGTGGCGGGTGTTGCTGGTTGTATGTGCTTATCGCGTTATTTTGATTTATTTATTCCAACCCAACAGCTTACACCCCCGCTACTCCCATCCACGTAGCAACACGTCGGCAGGGTGACCCCGTGGAGGGAGACAGTGAGTGGAAGATGTTGCAACTTGGTGAACGATCACCAACTTATCGTCGATGAGGTTGGACTCACATAACCCCGTTGGGATCTGTCTGCCAGCAGATTCCACAGCAACAACACAGTAAGCTGCAAGGTTTCACTAAAAAATTTAGTGATCCTATTGAGCTGCAAGACACACTAAGCATCTCCAATGTCTCGTGACCAAGCGCGTGAGAACTATAAACTAGACTAGTCTAATGCTGATCAGAAAAGTAAAACAAGTTAACAGATGTTAAAATAGCATACATTAAGTAATCTATGTACATAACATGTTTCGAATTGTTTACTCCAAAATAGATCTTATAGTTCATAATGATCAGATGCATATCTGCTGTTCCCCTGACATTTGATTCACAAATTGTAACGAACAAGGACAAGCAATACAAAATTATGAGAAAAAACCCCATGCAGCAATCTTACCATAAAAGATGCAACCTAGACCTCCCAATTTAGAAATAATCGATCTTTGCCCAAGCCAGGTTAAACTACAAACTTGTAATTATACTGGGAATTAATATGACCGGCATAATAGTCCACTACAATGGAATCCAAAGTAGTAGCAAATATCTGAAGTTATTAACATTAGCCAATCTTGTACTTCAACAAGATTACAACAAATACTTCCTATACGGGGATGAAATCCACGTAGCCCTGGATCACGTGCTTCCTTGGTTCAACCCTAAATCTGCAAGACAGAGAAAAGGGTTAGAGCACCTTTGCCTCTCGTTGGCAAAGGCCCTCCGATGCCTAAGTTAGTATCACGTACTTGGTGAATTCAAACCACAATGCGTATGAAAATGGGTTTCACAGCGTACCTTTCTCCATGGGCATAGTGCTGTATTTATAGGTGAAGAAGGCTTGACTTAGACATCTCGTGCCTCGGTTTCCTATTAGCTTTAGGAATCCATCTTCTAATAGGACTTTTCTTTTAGGGGAGAGTTTCCATATCCTGCTAGATCTCGACTAGCAGAGGTCTTTCTTTCCATATAGGATCCTTCCCTATATGGGGCATACTCCTAATCACATTAGGTCCTCCCATATCAATCCCTTACTTTACGGGATTGCTCCTTATCTCATAAGGAGCCGCTGTAGAATATTCTGGAATGTCTCACCGCCCTACTCGTGGCGGTGCCGTGCTTCCACGTAGCTCGGAATAACTCGTACATAGTTCAGCTTATTACGCCGAGCTGAATTATGTATTCCAGAATGCTATTCAAGCTATACACGTAGCCTATCTAGCTCGGCCATATCAGGGGCATCCTTTATGCCTTACGTCGAGCTAGTGCATCCTGACTTATTAGTTTACTCTTTATTAATTCTAGCCTCATTCGTGGCCAAACCAGCCCGGCACAGGGTTTAAGGTCTCCCTATGTGGTGCCGAGCTATTCACCCTCTCGTGGTGATCAATAAAGGCACGTGCTATGCCCTTTATTAGGGTTAATCAAGTTTTACCCACTCCCCATTGCAATATGTCCATTAAAGTCATCTGTGAGCTCATTTACTAAAACTAAGCATAACTCCCACTAAATGAACAGTAATATTATATCAGATTCGGATGGACACAGAAGGATAAGCAAAACCACATTATGAGCAGGGTAGAAAAGTAATACTTCTTTTTTTTGACAAGTAAGGTATACTTTTTTCACCTCTAAAGCTTGTCACGGTAATACATTCAGGTTTCTGGAAGTAAATTCAAGGCTTCTAGTTTTCCCTTAGGCACTAACTTGGTGACGCATTTGGCTGCTCATGGAACATAATAAAACATTTACTGTATTATGTAATAGACTCTTTTCGCCTCTAAAACGTACAAAACAATAAAGGGAGGACACCTTCAAGAAAACAGCAGCACAATCGGAACATTTAGGACGATTGAGCAGTGTTTAACGGTGCTTCCAATAGACTCTTTTCACCTAGTCATTTTGTCGGACACATTGGCTACAACTAGATGGCTGGCCAGTGAGGTAGGATTTTTCGCAAATCCAATCATTTTTTGGGAATGGCTGGACATTTGGCTTGCCACTGAACTTGCCCTCCCAAACAATCTAATCAAAATTGAAGAACGGACGTTACAGCTCCGATAATGCGATTGGATGTGGAATCTCAATGCTCACCTTTCAAGTGCAACAACTGACCCCTAGTGTAGGGGTGGGCGTCGTGTTGTGCCGTGTTCGTGTCAAATCAGGTTCGTGTCAAAATGACCTGCTCAATTAATCGTGTCGAAAAACATCAACCCTAACCCGACCTGCTAATAATCTTGTCGTATTCGGATTGACACGATTAACTTTTTTTTTTTTGCACGGTGATTTTTTCTTTTTATTAATCCACAGTAACCATTGCAATAGATTTACGGGACTAGATATCAAAGAAAGTAATTATAGCCAACCAAAATGATGTACAATTATAGCCAGCCAAAACGATGTGTAGGCTCGGAACCTTAGCCACCATAACAAAACCTTGCAAAATTTGAGAACATGGAGAGAATAACTTGGTATCAAAGGATAAACTTCACCTGCAGCAGGATTGAGCTTGAAAAATTTCAAACACAACTTCAGAGCATGAAAACGTATAGATTAATTCACGTCATTTTTTGGTCGGATTCGGGTTACCGTGCCAACACAATTAGACGAGCAGGTTAAATCGTGTCAATTTCGGGTTATGCGGGTTCAACCCGAACCCGACCTGTTTACTAATTGTCTTTTCGGGTCGTGTCATATACGTGTTTCGTGTCAGAGATACTTAACACTAACCCGCTAATTTCATGTCGTGTCGTGTCATAAATTCCCCCCTACCCTAGTGTACCTACGTTTAATCTGAAAAGACACAGACAATGAGGGCAGAAGTACCTCTCCCGGCGGCCGCCGTGTTTGTTGCGCTTGTTTGGTAAGAGGGGACAGCAGACGTTGAAACAACCTGCATCTTTTTTCCTTTTGCTAACAACTATTGCATTGCGTTTTATGTTGTCCTAATGCCAACAGACATCCATTATTTGGACGGAAAGAACTCTTTTCCACCCAATCTAAAGGTACAAAAGGACTTGGTTTCCCTCTATATTGGCGCCAACTCCACTTGGAGAAACAGAAATGCTAAGTGCCCACAATTCCTACCCTGAAAATTAGAATGAATGGCTCAAATTCGCTTGAGAATGCATCTGAGCCACTCATTATAATTTTCTGGGTAATTTCTGGGTAGAGATTCTGGATATGTAGCACGGTTGCTTGGAGAAAATAAACAGAGAGAGTACCCAGTATATCAGCAACTTTGGGAATAAAAACAAATAATTTGTCTCTCTCCCTCTCTCCTTCTCTTTCCTTTATCCCATCCCCAACCTGGTAAAAAAAAGTGTGGATAACAATTTGAGGGTGTGGAAATCACTACCCTTTCCTTTTTTTCATTTGCATTTTTTAAGGAAGTTAACATTTTGATTTTTATGGGCAACTGCATTAACATTTTGATTAAATAGAATGCAATGCAATAGTTGGAGGACAAAGTAAACAAAATTGATAGTTTGATAACGAAGTAAACGGCTGGTTGATTGAGGGATGTTTTAGAAAGAAAAAAACTCTTCCTTGTTTGCAATGATGATTCAATGAGATTGAAGTCATTTTTCGTTTTCGTATGAGAAGTCGAAAAAAAAAAAAATTTCTTTTGCAATGATGATGAGATCAATGATTGGGGCTGAGGAAGGGGGAACGCGGTGGGTAAGACAGTGGCCTGAAGGGAGGGGTGGGTAGAGAGAGACCGGTGGTGGGCCGTAAGATTTTCGTTGTGTCAAGAAGAGAGAGAGAGACCTGTGTTGTCGATATTTTCAGTGTGCAATTTAATGAATATGTGATTGGTTTACCCTATCACGACAGTACATTGTACTAATATGTGTTCTAATATAGAAAGGGAGAGAGCACTATTTTAGTGTCTCCCCTTTCTGTCATTGCGTCGACTTTTGGATTACCTAAAATGCCCACGGAAAAAAAATGCTAATTCAATATGTCAAAGCTTACACTACCAAATAACTATAAGGGTAAAACTGCCAAATCTCACCCCCCACGTAACTGCCTCTGGCAATTTTTACACTCCTATTATCAAAGAAACCATTTCCTCCTTTAGTTTTCCAAACCAACCCCTGCGAGAATACGGAAGCGGGGGAGGTGTTGTGCACCCTTCGGCCGTTGGATCGAGTTTTGGACGGCTCGGATGTGTTTTGATTTTTTAACTGTAAAAAAAATCAAAATTAAAGAAAAATTGAAAAACGCATCCAAGCCGTCCAAAACTCGATCCAACGGCCGAGGGGTGCACAGCACCTCCCCCGAGTCCGCGAGAATACATCAGAATTCAAAGAAACCATCGCCTCCAACAAAAATCTTCATAATAGATTACTCAATGTCGATCCATGGACATGATTTGACGTAACAAGTTTAGTGGGTCTCTCTCTCCCCCCGGTTTATCTGCAAAAAAACAAGACAATATCTTCCCCCGTTAATTTCAGGTATTTCTTACTTCCTTCTCTCTCTGAATCTATAAATTATTTCATTTGGAGGCCTTTTAGCCAAATCGGGCAAGTTCATGACCCTACGCATATCTTATTTCAAATGTACAGATTAATGTTTAAAGCGCCACGAAGATTGGAGGAGTCGATTCATTAGCGATGTTCAAAGCGCCACTAAGATTGGAGGAGTCAATGGATTAGCGCCGCCCAATCAATTAGCAAGGAGAGTAGTTTAAGGACGGAGGAGTTGACTGAAGTTTTTGATTTTTTGTATCAGTGTAGTCGTTATTCAAGAATCATGTATGAAAAATGATCAGTTCATCGAATAATTTAATATTAAACATAGTAGGATCCCAACATTGTATATTATACTGGTTGATTTGTGTTTCAATTTTTTGCTGGAGTGTTGTAGCAATTCGAACTTTGAGGGGAAAAAAATACAAAATATACTAAATATATCTCCTGTTTCCCTTTGTTCAAAATTTTGGAAAAAATTGAATCATATTTTGTGACACACTTCTTACAAAAAAAAAAGAATACAGGTACCGAGTCTATCTACCAAAATAATTAAGAATATCCTCTAGCTTAAAAGAAAAACACCCGAATTGAAATTTTGGTACGTACTTCATAGAAAAAGTAAGAATACCGGTGCTAAGAGGGGGAAAAAAAGAAAAACACTTTTAATGTTGATGTGAAAGGTGGGATCCGGGGTGGGTGTTATGCGGTAGGTGTTGTGTGCCGTGTTATGCGGCAAAACTACGTCATTTTGCTTGATTTTTTTGCACACTTCCAAAGCTTCCAAGGGCCTTGTTTGGAGGAAGAAAAAACCATTACAAAGTGCCTAAACCCTAAACCTGAAATGCCTAAACCCAAAGTGCCTAAATCCCCAAAAATTGAACCCCAAAATTAAACCTTACACTTAACTCTCCAAACAAGGCCTTTCGATATACTAAGAAAATGAGCAACTACCGCACAACGCCTCTCCCGAATTTTGAAAGGTGTGTGCAAGAATTTCAATCTAGTTTTTTTATTGCTTTTGTTTTGAGCATAAAAGGAGGGCCTTAGCCCTAAGCAAGCAAGTTTATTCCTTACTAGCATTTGGAAGAATGGGTAATGGAAAAGTCCAAGTCCCCAAAAAATTCATCCAGAAAATTGCCTAGAATTGAAAATCAGTAGCCCAGATTTACTTCTGGGCCACTGATTTCATATTCCAAATAAATTTACGGTGCTTTTTTCTGGATATGTAGTATTGCTGATGGGTAATTCAGTTGTCTACTACAACAGAGAACTTTGTGACATGTGCTTTGATATATGCACAAATCATTTTTCCACAAAAAGAGTGACAGTTAAAACCATACAAGGGGCGCGACAAAGTCAACTTACTTTCATCCCATTCTAATTTCTAAGTTTCACTAATCAAATTGACAGAAAGCACTGTGGTGTCCAAAAAACCTCTAAAAGTGATTTCCTTGTCATGGCTGATGTACTGGTTCAATGGACTTGATTAATCCTAGTCTACCTCGGCGGTTCAATGCTCTGCTGATAAATATTCCAAGTCAGCTTAACTAAATCCTTATTTTGACAAAGTCTTGGACCCCGTAATTTGGTTCTCGAAAACGCTCCCGAGTTTGAAGTGTGATTGAGAGGTGTGTGATTAGACTCGTATAAGTGAATCTCAACCATATATGTAGGATTTGGAGACCAAATACTAGCATTGTGTTAGGTTTTCTCAACTACGCATTTGTATCTGAAAACGTGTTCGGAGCGGGGTCACGTTGGACCCACTTGATATTGCGTCACCCCAGCCGCAAGACGTGTGTAATGTGTCCACATGAGAGAGGCTAGTTGACACAAGATTACTTTACTAAACAAACCAGGCGATGCAAAATTGACGGGAGCATTCTTTACACTTCCCCACACATATACTCCGCTCCTCCATCCCATTTTTATAGTTTTTTTTGAGATTCCAACTTTTTAAGGGAACATAATGATTGAATCAAAAAGTACTTAACTTTTCAATTATGCCCTTAACTTTTCAAATTTGATTTTGGAAAATGGACATGTATTTTGGAATGTCCCAACATGGACACGGAGACTGACGGACATGTATTTTAGAATGTCCCAACATGGACACAGAGACTGACGGTCCGAGGCAGGAGTATTATTTTTTAGATTTGAGAATACAAGGTTGATGTGATCATTACAGTAAATGAGAACAGACGACTTAACAGAGGTCCTTAATTTGGTGCAAAATCACCTAAATCTCAAGCAAAATCATCGTACATTCTCGTTCATACTAAACTAAGCTTTTGGTCTCAAATCAATTGCGCTCTCTCTCTTTCTCTCTCTCTCTCTCTCTCTCTCTCTCTCTCTCCTGTTAGGTAGGTAGGTCAGAGTCAATCACCACTCACAGCCTATTCCATGGCGGTTATCCCTTTCACATTGGCCAAGGAATTTTGATTCAAATAAATGTTTTAAGTTCCAACATATATAATCATCAATATAATGACTAAGGAATTTCTCCAATTGAAACTACCAAAGTTCAAAACGCCCAATAGGACATTAGAATCAACATCAACTGATATGGCCGGCAGTTTTGAGGGCCGGTGGTTATGTTCTGGTTGTTTTGGTTTGCCGGTTTTGGGCCGGTGGTTTTGGTTAATAATATTCTTCTACCTCTTTACCCCAAAAAAAAAACATCAATTGATAGAACCACCCGATCGAGGGTTATGGCATACTTGTTAGGAATAACTAGAATTATCCGTAGAGCCGCGTCTGTTGCTTAGCACTCAATTTTGTTATAGCCATGCTCCCTTTTTTTCATCTTGCACGTGGATTTACAAAAATAATTTTGCGCATATGTAAGAAAGTCGACCCTTGAAAGCATATTAAAACAAATTAACATGAAAAAGGACTATATAATAAGTGCTGTAAGAAAAAGAGGATAGTGTGAAAATGGTAAAATCCATAGTACGCCTCCTTGAAAGGGGCGTACGGTACGCTCCTTTACGATTGTTTTTTATAGTACTTGTTATATGTTTTTTGGTAGGTTACCGTGAATATTTTTGTAAATAGCGAATATTTTAAAAATTCATGACGGTTCGTAACAAGTACCAAAACCATATGTAACATGGTTACCATGAATTGTGACATGAATAATGAATCTTTTAAAATCCATATTGGTTCGTAACTTTACCAAAACCATACAAAACAAGTACCAAAATCATACGAAACAAGTACAAAAACCCTTTTCAAGGAGGAGTACTGTAGCACTCTCCGTGAAAATCACTTTAACAAGAAGGCAAATATATAAACAATTCAAGGTCAGAAAAAAGTTTTTGACATTAGGTAAAATTCCGAAAAGGGTGTTTTAAAATAAACTGATTTTTCACGGTTTTTTTATGTGACGTATTGTGAGAGAATGACTTGTCTTAGTTTTTGGAAGAAAAAAAACACCGTTTTTTTTAATGGAACACTCCCTAAAATTCGTTGGTCTAAGAAGGTTGCTAAAGGAGACAAAATGGATTTCCTCACCAGGAATGTCAAATCCATAATTAAGTTGAGTCTTACCAAACTCAAGGTGGTCACCTGGAAATTACTGCTCCTATTTTCAGCATATCTATAAATACCACAAACCGTTGTTCACCTTAATCCATGCACTTGTCTTCAATCTTAATTTCACCTTAATTATCTTAAGCTCTCCATTTGGTTCTACAATGGGTTTTCCTCATCTACTCTCTCTTTGGTCCATGATTGCCATTTTTCTTGTCATAAATTTTACTGTGGGAGATGCAGCAACTTGCAGTGACTGCTTCACTCATTCTCGAGCAGCTTACTACCCCGATTCTGATGAACAAGGAACAGAAAGTGAGTTCTCAAACTATACATATATTCGATTATCGGCGCATATTTAGGCTCTGTTTGATTGGCTGCACGTACGACAAATGTTACGGTGACCATATTTGTACACACATTTAGTACATCAGGTGGTACCGAAATGTGGTCACCACAATGTTTTTGCGATGTTCACTATCCAGCGGATATGTAATCACCTCTAATCGTCGTTTCAAAGCATTGTACATAATAAAGGCCTCTGGTTAATAAGTTTTGAAAAGATAGTGCATTAAGATATCAAATTGAAAGAAGAAGTTATATTATTTTATTCCTCTAAAAAGTAAACGAGCCTTATCGAGCCGAGCCTTGCCGTGCTCAGGCTTGTTTGTTAAGGTTTTTAACAAACTCAACTTGAGCCGAGCCTCAGTAAAAACTTAACAAACCGAGTTCGAACTAGCTCTTTTCGAGCTAAGCTCAGGAACGGCTCGGTTCATTTGTAGCCCTTGGCCCCCATATTTCGTAAGCTGAACTCATGTTTTTAATATTGATGATATGACAGAATTTGATGTTTATTTATGATTTAATTGCAGCCGGGGCATGCGGTTTTGGTACCTTTGGAGCAACCATCAACGGCGGCGATGTATCAGCCGCATCCGATCTCTATCGTGATGGCGTCGGTTGTGGTGCTTGCTACCAGGTGATTCAAAATTTTGTCGAAGGAACATACCCTAATAGCATAATCAATCGCAAAATTAGTTCCTTATTTTGGACTTGTAGCAACCCATTTCTGAATTCGCGAAGAAAAAAGGCAACACGGGATAAAAACACGAAGAAATGTATGATTTTGGCTGATTGTGATGGATATTTCCTGAGATCATTCATGAATTAACTTAACTTGATTTACTAGGTCAAGTGCAGCAACAGTAACTTATGCTCGGACAAAGGCGTAACCGTTGTTATAACGGACAATGGTGCTAGCGATCGAACCGACTTTGTTCTGAGCAGGCGAGCCTTCGGACGGATGGCTCAGACCACAGATGCTGCTGCGTCTCTTCTAGCCCTCGGTGTGGTCGATATCGATTACAGACGGTATACCATATGATCTAAACTAGTTCTGCGTACCGGTAAACAATTATCTGAGTTATGAGAATTTAATGGTAGGGATTGATAAATTTCTGTGTCTCTCTTCAGTGTGTCTTGTAGCTACCCAGCAGACAAGAATATAACAATCAAGATTGACGAGAACAGCAATTACCCTAATTACCTGGCTTTTGTCATATGGTATCAACAAGGCAAAAAGGACATCACTGCAGTCCAGCTTTGTGAGGTACAATTACCCATCTTTCCACTGCAATTTGAGCTCAAGATTTAGCATGTGTAGAACCTAGATCGATCGATCGTATCTAACTTCTCCACTAACCCCCGGTGATGTAAAACGTATGACAAAACAAATATTCATTTGTTGCAATCGTGAGACTCGTCCAATTCGTACGAGTTTTATGAATTTATTAAGGGGAAACTTACTTTCGTGTTGTATATAATGCTGCACACACACACAACATATTGATGATATTAGTGATGACCTTACTTATGGAGTGGTAGTAGAATACATGAAAGGTTTCTCCGAAAAGGTACAGGAAAGAGAAATCAACGGTTCAGAACAGCTGATTTCTCTTTCCTGGACTTTTCCGGGAAAACTTTTCTTATATGGTAACATTTTCACTTGCTTATGGGCTACTCTAGGCAGGTTAAACACCTATCGGCATAGCTTTATAATACCAAAAATGTCCCAATCATACTGATCAATGGATTTCTTTTGTTTGCAAATATTCACTCTATATCAACCCCATGGGGCTGATACAAAATAGTAGTCACCTGACAACTAGAGGTCTCAAGAAGCCTTCTAGTCCGAGTTCACCTTGCATCTGCATGTTATAAATTTGTGTGTTGAGCGAGACCATACGAAATTTTGTCCCAACTCCCAACTTTAATTATTGAGTCCCCAGCTAGTAGACGGTGGGAAGATTAATCGGTCTCTTGAGCTGGATACCCAGTTATGAGAACAAGTATTTTCACTGTAGATATATATTGTTTTCAAGCGTTGAGATAGTGCTATTCAACCTTTAATTGCAGACACAAAATTTCGGGTGCAAGCTATTGGATAGGAGCTATGGAGCAGTATGGACAACGACCTCACCCCCAACCGGACCCATGTCGATAAGGATGCTATTTAGCGACGACGATGATGAAACTTGGGTTGTTCCAGTTAACGACATACCCCAGGATTGGAAAGCTGGGAATACATATGATTCCGGAGTACAAGTGAACGTATAGCCAAACACGCAGGAACAACCCGATATTGTCCTTTTCATACAGCCTATGTTTCAATTATTCAGATATTTTTAGGATAAGCTTGGAGGAGTTTTTCAATGTTTCAATTATTTAGATACTTTTAGGATAAGCTTTGAGGAGTATTTTCCAATGTAATCGTTGTATCGCTGACGAAGCTTTGAATTGATTGAAGTATAGCAGTCATTTAGGAAATAATAATTTCCATTGTGTCAACGGAGAGAGCTAATAATGCTTACGGTTTTGCTTATTTCAACTGAAAGGAATGACCAAAATATTACCAGGATACATGTGTGCTTTTTTTGGACTCAATTAAAAGATCAGGAGCGACCGACATGGTGAACCTTCTTTGGGTGGTGACTAGGGCTGTAAATGAACTGAACCGTTCGTGAACTATTCGAGACTCGACTCGGTAAAAGCTCGTTCGAGTTCGATTCGGATACTAAAGGAACTGAACTTGAACCTCAATTTTAGGCTCGTTTAATAAACGAGCCAAACCTGAACTTGACAATATTCGGCTGGATTAGGCTCGCGAACTTGGAATATATGTATATCTCATAAGAATTTTCCTAAATAACCTTGGATATGTATAAACTTTCACATATGCACAATGAAAATTTTATGACTTGTACATGTATAAACTTATAAAAGTATTATAAACTTAAATTTTAATATGTTTTTATAATTTTATATATGTATGAACTTATTTTATGTACAAAACAAAAACATTATTTGAAGTTCAAGGCCTATATGTGAGCATAAAAATCTAATATTTTCACTCGTTAAGGCTCGTGAACCTGGTTCGAGTTCGACTCAAACCTAGGCAAGCTTGGCTCGAGCTCAGCTCGTCAAATTTTTAATGAGTTCGAGCTCGGCTCGAGTTCGTTTAAAAACTTAATGAACGAACATGAACATTCTAAAGCTCGACTCGATTCGACTCGTTTACAGCCCCAGTGGTGACCATAAGAGGCTCCTAACAGCACCATAGAATGTTTAGCTTGGAGGTGCTCTACCAAGGTAGTCATTCTCCTGTAAGAGACAGCCTATCACCACAGCCCCACCGAAGTGGGAATTGGGCACACTTACACAGGGCATCTGGTTCACTTGGACTACTATCGCCTACGGCTACAGGTTTGAAGTGAGACTGCCTGGAGAGCAGGGAGTTTTAATCTGCATGGGCTAACCCTTGCCAGATGCCAACTCCATTACCACCTCAATGATCTAGGATATGTGCAGGGAGTTTTCAAACCCGATGACAGTGAATTTTTGGGCATTACCAACCAAGAGGATTAGCTAGATGATTGCAAACAGTAGATGTATCGACTGACAAAAAAAATAGGGTAAATGCACAATATTAAAAGGCCATTGCCATAACACTCGGGAAGTATTTTCCTAAAGAACAATTTTAAGCATACATTGTATTATCAAAGTGAAATCAATTTATACCATTTAAACTGTATAATCCATCACCTAATATGATATTCTGAGGCCATTTACAGAAGCAAAACTCTCCATTGTTCTTCATGCACACAAGTTCACCAATGAAATATATTCTCATATGCTTTTCATGAGCAAAATAAGGTTTTGCAAAAACTGCAAAACACGATCAATCAAACTTGGCTGTGTCAGCATCACCCTGGCCAAGATTGCCACTTCTTTTAACATAAACAAAATCCACAACAAAAAATAAAAAACACTATAAGGAATAAGGATGCATATTATGTGGTCCTCCATTAAATCAAACACCGTTGAAATTCAAACAATTGTCATGGACTCATGACGGACATCTACATCACTTATTTTGACCAAGCTAGCATGAACTCTCTCAGCAGCAAGAGTAGTCTGTAAACAAGCCCTTTTTTCGTTACCTTTCTTATATCCCCCAAAAAATAAACAAACCTAATCAATATGAACCAATCACCAGAAGAACCAAACAACAAATTTCTACTCCAAAGACAAGTTGAGTATTGAAATCATTCAATATCAACATCAAACCAAAATAAATACACTTGAACAACAAAAGGAGTAACCTAGTTTAGTAATTAGTCCAGATTCATGGCCCTAACAGGAGGGGTCCGCATTGGCACATTTCACCAAAATAATAGTGATACCAAGTGACACATTAGAGTTGGGATGCCCAAAACCCAATTCCCTTTTCAATTTCCATTTTTGCCATTTTTATAGACCTCTCACCTGATATACAATCAGTCCACTTCACTCCTAATTTTAAAAAGAAGGAAAAGATAAACAATCCACTCCCAATTAAATTACTACAGAAGCATAACTTATCTAGATGGAGCAATCATTTACAAGTTTGCTCCCTCATTGGTGCTTGAACCTTATGCTTCTACTCTGACCATCACACCCTGTTTTGCATTCTTATACAAGTAGTATTTCCCGCACTACGTGGACATTTGATTCCGGTTCATCTCATCATTTTACTTCTAGTTTGTCTATACTCAAATCATTGATTCATTGTAGTTCCACAGCCATGAAAGTTCTCCGTTCTATTTGGGTGAGTACCTAGTAAGTTTTTTTCATAGGTTCCTTAAATGCATTTGGCAATATCCTTCAATCTTCTTGCTCAAATACTCTGGCGCAAAATGGAGGCGTAAGAAACCGTATGCATATTCTGGAAAACAAGAGCTCTTCTTCTTCCTATGTTACTTGGAGTGTTAACAGTTCTTCATTGAATAAATATAAACAGATACTCTTCTCCCACTAGACCAGAGCAAGCAGTGCATAAACACGACGGCCGACCTGCTTTCTTCCAAGCTTCTTCTTCTTCAATCTGCTACAAATCCTTGCCCTTCTCTCATCTCATGACTCAGCCGTGTCTAAATGCAATTGCCATAACTGACACAGATACCACCTGCACTTCTGTGGTGTCTCTACAAGGAACTTTTCCCAAACATGGGTGACCCCTGAAACATAGGTTTGCAGTGGAGGCAAAGGATTTGTGGTTGACAGTCAGCAATGGTTGTTGAAGTAGGTTTGAGAGGATTGTACCCCGGGAATCGGAACAGGTGAGGGATGGATAAAGACTGCACAAGTCAATAGTTTTGCTTCTAAAGTTAGTATTGCTTTAGAAGTCACATAAGGCGAGAAAGCTAATCGTGGGACAACTGTATGGAGCAAAAATCCATTGAAAACAGCGATGTGTTCTAGGATGGTTAGCTGAGACAGTTTAAGGAACGCTTCAAGGATGGGATCGAAGAAAGGAAGGTTAGCTGGAAGTCTCAATGGACCCACTCATTCAAAGAGAAAAACATGTTGAATCAAGTCGCTCTAGTTTTCCGCCCTGATTTAAAATTCGAATTGTCCACTACATGCAATTGGTATTGCTTTGACGGATGTTGCTTTGAAAGTTGAAATCTCAAAATTCCCAACACCATGCGCCTCCTATTGATTACCACGACATGGACATTCAACTCCTGCGACCCCGCCTTCTCTGTATCTCCTGCAATGGCCAAACTAGAAACACCAAAAATGTCCTGTCTGCCCTATCATGCCAGTGATGGCACGGATGCCGAACTTAATTGATGGAGCCATTGCATCACCACCTTTGCTCTTGCTTGGAGTCCCTCTACGACGAACCATCAAACACCTAACTATAATTCCAAGATACTATCATCCCTTGCGATCGAAACCCCAAGTCCCAAATTAAACATTATGCGTCTTGATTCAACATGTTTTTCTCTTCTTCCTATGCGGATGCATGATAAGCTCATATTGCAAGCTCTTTTCTAGCGGTATGAGGTATGAATCAGTTCCTGAAAAGTTGGATACCTCTTTCCAATTTTTTCTTGAGCACATTCCATGTTCTAATCTATTCCCCAACTTCTCCCATCTCCATAGAAGCTTTGATCAATACTAACCATTTCCCTCATTATGTGTCTTTCCAAGATTTTACTTCTACTCTGATGTTCTAAAGATCGCTTCTTCCGCTAGCATTTCCTTCTATTCTACAGAGTTCACCTCTTTCCGTCACGTCATTGAATCACACATCTAACATCCTCGGGGGAGTTCTTGAATGGATTATTTGATTTTATCATCTTTGATTTTATCATCATCTTTTATGAATAGATTTTATCACACTAGATTTTATCAACCATTTTTTAAAGTTATAGTGGTCCACAACTATTTTATCACCTAGATCTTATCTATTGGGAAAACAAGTCGATTTTATCACCCGTCCATAAAACACCAACTAAAATCAACTTTCCCATTTTATCTCATAAAATCCATTCAAGAACTCCCCCAGTCTATTGCCTTCTTTTGCTCATTTCATGTCATTTTTGCAGCATACAAAACCGCAACCGTCAAATTCTCCTACGCGAATGCAGTATAGGAACAAAGAAATACGTGATTTAATAATCGGAAGTATCAATATCAAAACCATAAAATAGCAGGGAAATAATGACAAAAAACTGGACAAACCAAAACCCAATTCTGGAAAATGCAAGGGAAAACAACGATTCAGAAAACATGGCAAATTTTATTCCAACATAAAAGAAGGCTCTTTTAACACCAACCATCTTAGTTGCACACTTACAATTAATCTCACAGAAGACATACATAGCAAAGTCGGTCTCCGTCATTTTGTTTCTGTCAGAAGACGACGCGAAACTGGGGCGCGTTGTCGTCAGATGCGGGTAAGATCTCCCAGCGGCAGGGTTCGAGTTCGTCGGAGACGGGGCAGTACCCGGCGAGCGTGACCTTGTCGGTCGATGCGGCTACCGATCCGAATTCAAATACCGTCACCTTATCCACAGGTAATCCGGGTCGGGGAACCTCCACCGCTCCGTGCATACCCGGTACCTCCGACCGTTGGGTCGGGTCGGGTTTGTTATGGCTGGGTGCTTTGGATGCGGGTGAAGAAGGAGCCTCCTTGTTGCCTCTCCACCAGAGAAATCCCATGGCCTATGCTGGATTGGGTATGCGATTCACAGAGAGAGAGAGAGAGAGAGAGAGAGGTCTAGGGTTTACGCTTTTGTAGCAGGGCTGTACTAGAATAGAAGGTTTGGCACTGGATAACAAGGGTTAATTTTACATTTTCCTCCTAAACTATTGCGGTTTTGTTTATTTAACCTCAAAAAAACCAAAAACCGATTTTTTCGTTTTTTCGTTTTGTCCTTATTCAAAAAAAAATTGCATTTGTTAGTTTTGCGTCAAGATTTTGTAGTTTTTGGATTTATCTCGACGCGACGAATCTAACAAGTATAAAATTCTGGTCAAAACTCAATTTTTTTTTAATAAAGCCAAAATTAATCTAATAATCCAAGTATTTTCGGTTTTATTCAAAAAAAAATTTTGATTTGACCATAAATTTATACTTGTTAGGTTCGTCACGTCGAGATAAATCCAGAAACCACAAAATCTTGACGCAAAACTAACAAATACAAAAAAAAATTGAATAAGAACAAAATGAAAAAACCACGGATTAAATTTTTTTGCCAAACGATCAATTATCAACAATATCTATCGCAACCTTGAACCACCCAAATCCAGAACTGCCTAAATTTTGAGGGATCATCTCCCAATAGTACTCAAATACGTTTACTCAAAAGGAATTTTAGTTAGGTAATTGATTTTCATATACCCCAAATTGATATCCATGTCCCTTTTTTAGACTTTAGTGAAATTTTTAGTCAAATTTTTACAATTTTTTCTTTTTTTACTAAAAGACAAAAAATGAGGTGTAGATATCAATTTTGGAGCGTGGAAATCACTCCCTTTTAATTACAAGGTGGGTAAAAGAATAAATGTGGTATGAAAAAACTTTAGCATTAATGAATGCTAACTATGAGCATAAAATTGTTTGAATGACGCAAAAAGCCTCTTAAAATGTGATTAAGGATTAGTGTTGTCTAAAACACTGTGAGGTGTATGTTTTGGCTTCAAATTTGATCCCCATAGTGCTATCCAGTGCTCGACTGCTCGCCGTGGTCGCAAGGGCTCACCGACATTTTTTTTTTCTTTTTCCGTTTTTTTTTTTTTTTTGCCAACCCCAATTGATTGGGATATAAGGCTCGGTTTGGTTTGGTTTGGTTTGGTTTCCGTTTTTCATTTTTGTTTTGTTCTAGCTTATCTCCTTTAATGGAGATTTATGTTTCCCAGCGTGGAACTTCCGTGGGTAATTTTTCCGTGTATTCAATCAATTCCTTTGCAATCCAATGGATAACCGAAAGTTGAGAATCGTCCTTTCAAACAGAGGGCTCTGGAATTTGGGTGATTGTAGCCGTTTGACATTAAAAAAAAATAGAGGATTACTGTTTTCTTTGATTTAGTTAAAAAAATTGAAACAAACTCCATTCGGTACTAATTTGAGTCATCAGTCAAGGAATGGAGTACCTTATTAGAGCAAGCCCAAAAATGACATGGTAAATTAGGCAAAAAGCTACCCTAGTGGAACACCCTAATATTGTCCCAAAAAAAGAAAGAAAAGATAAATCAACCATGAACATTATTTCATCATTAAGAATTTAATTTTAGAAGTAAGTTGGATAAAATTGAACAACAAATGTTATTACTATTTACCCCCCAAAAAATGTTATTACCACCAAATATGTCACTTATGTGCACGTGTGATTATGTTAAGATCTCAACAACAATTTGATTTCTTTTCAGATATTTTAGTAACTTCCAACAAATTTGATTTCTTTTCAGAAATTAATTTCTTTTTGTGTTTTTACCTGGGTTTTTTTCGGCGCTGTGTACATCAAATATGGAGGAGCAAGTTTGACACGAACAGGAGTTCTTGTTTCAAAATACAGAGACACTCAATTCCCAAAGTAGCTAAAAAAGTAACGCTACAAAATAAAAAAACATGGAAAGGGTACACATACCGGCCCATAAAATCTCACTCTCTTCATTTTCATAATATAGGTCCTTAAAATCACCTTCATTGAAAAAATGCTGCACACAGATGTTATGAAGAGCTGCCGAAACCAAGGAACTGATCCACTAATCTTGCAACGGAATTGGCAAGGTTATCTGCTGCTTCCTCTGTGCTCGCCTCTGCGTATACTCTTACAACATCCTCTGTGCCTGATGGCCGTATAAAACATCGGCCCTGTGGGTATTTTGCTGCATAGGGGAGAAAAAAACATCAGAAATATCCAAGGTTTTTAGGTACTTCGCATACCGTATCCTGTAAATTATGCACCAATGCCCAAACAAGCAGAAACATCAGAAATACTTGTGAAAGTCTTTCCTGTTCACGATTTTGCAACCAGTTATTTCTTTTTTTATTAGTTCTTTTACATCAAGTTGTTGAATGTATCAAAATTAACTAGAAACTCTGGCGCGATTGTTTGATGATGGGAGCTCTCTGGAGCGATCCCATTTTTGTTTAGTTGGAGGCTTCATAGTTTGGGGGCTTTTTGTTTCTTCAGGTGTTTTTGATGTTGTTGGCCTTGTTTTCTCTTGGTTGTTTAAGGAGTTTAAGCTTTAGGTTGCATCCTTATCTTGCTGTAGTTTTTGGGGGTGTTTCAGGAGTATTTTTTCTTGGTTTTTGGTTCAGGTTCTGGTTGGTATCTTACCACCTTCTTGTTTTGGGTTTTTCCCATTTAGGCCCTTGGCGTTTTCAATCTTGGGTCCCTTCAATCTTTGTAATTCGTTTTCAAAGATTAATAAATTCTTTGCTTAGCAAAAAAAAAAATTTAACTGGAAACTTGTGGACAAAGATTAACATCCCAGAGAGAAATCAAAATCCACAGAGTTGAGTCTTTACCAGTTTCGGCATTTATGGCTTCTTGAATGCCGAGGGGTCTTACTACCACAGTTTCTGCATTTTCTGTAACAACCGCACTTCTGTCAACAACTTTTACCTGAAAACCCAAGGAACGGTGTGAAAAACAGTTGGCGCTCCATTTTAAGGCAGTATTTAGCTCAAAGATTTGTGAGGACTGAGGAGGGATTTGTACAGGGGAACAAAATAATTTAAGGGGCACATCTTAAATTTGTGAAGACAAATCCCTTTCTTAGCCCTTCCTAAATCAATCCACGAATCATTAATCCAGATGACCTTAAAATAGGATGCCAAGCAGGACATTAACTATACAAAAAAGAGATCTCAAATATACCAAGATACTAACATATTTTTTTGGCTCACAGAATGCAGAGTACCTCTGCTAGCGCTTGAAACAGAGTAAACGAGAAAAAACAAGAAAAGAAAAAAAAACACCTTCAATTGGCCCTTTTAAATACCTAAACCATTACAAAAGCATTTAAGGTCATAAGATGTAGAGTGTTCAGGCATAAAGAGTCATGACAGATACTGTATAAAATATAAATACCACGTGAGAAAACCACATTATGCAAATGTGTTGATAGATTATGTGAATATATGTTTGATACCGAACTACTAATTAGTCCAAGAAGAGTCTCAATCAGCACATACCAATATCTTGAGAAGTTCTACAGAATTATTTTTGATATTCTCCGACCAGTTTTGGTCTGAATTTCACCCTCCATTTTCCATGGTTACAACTTGCAACTACTTCACAGGATGTTTTTTATTTGCATTTGCGCCTTTTAGAAAGAGCACTAAACAAAGTTTGCAGTTCAGCGAAGTCTGACTGCTTCACTAATGGGAGTTTTTACACAAATTATTACAGGTGATAAGAGAGTGTTTAAGGCTTTATTGCTTTGGATCCCGAACAGTCAACAAATTTAAAGAATAAAAATTGGGAAGCAGAAATGTAGTTAACGTCATCCTTAGAATTGTTTGTGTCGTTACAACAGGTCTTTTTTCCAACCATCCTTGTAGTTGAAACTTTCTAAAATCCAATTATTTCCTATGTGACCTATAATTCACAAAGTGAAAAGCAGGAAACAAGCCCCACAACTTCAGTAAAAATAAAACAACAAATAAGTTGCTACAAGTTTCATACTTCAAACAGCACATCAAGGTGGCAAGTTTCTTTGTACAGGGACAATTGAACTTCAGAATGGATTCAGGAAAGAGATTGAACCTGAACTTCTAAAGCCTACATCATACATCTCAACGAAGGTAGCTCCTTTTATAAGTCGGGACAAGTATTTTAAGCATAAACACAATACAACACTGAACTACAGTGGTCAAGCACAGATTCCAGGTACCATCGAAGGTGGTAGCCTAGATGGCAAGGGTGAGTGGGCTTAAGTGCTCCTCCCTCCCGTACACAATTCGACAAGGTTCGAGTCCCGCCAACAGGACCAGCGTGGAGGGCCCTTTTGTCCATCTAGTACCTAGGTGGTGTTGTGGTGACGGTCTGCCTTTCCAGACAGTAGTTATGTCTCGAACCTGACATTCCACAGCGGGCCAGGAGCCCCTATCGTCACGCCCAAGGGGGTTGCTACACTGGTTGCCCCCTCCCACCTTTTTTACAGTTAAAAAAGCATAGATTCCAGGTATAAAAGTCCAACTTCCTGCTTTTCTTTACTATTAACAGACTATCCTTTTAGGAACTAAGAGTTTTGCACTTAAAGCTAGTTTCATTTGATTTGGAGTACATACATAAAGTAATCAATCGATAACCACAAAATATCATTCATCTTCTTAGGAATGAATAAGCAATTTAAAAGTCAAACAGAGAGCTTCCATAAGAAACCTGTGACATGGAATAAACAAAAAAACCTTTAGTTGTCTGCTGGGCAGATCATGATAAAGCTCACTCCATCTATGAATTGACCATCCCATATGCTGCAAAATAGCCTCCACGAGAAGCAATCCACTCAAAGCATCTCCCACTGCCTGGTTGATCAACTTGCTGACAGCCAAAAGTCTAAGAGCAGCCTTCTGCTGTTCGGAACCTGAAACAGGTGATCAATAAATCAAGAATTTAGACAACTTACAAAAGAATGGGGGAAAAAATCATCAGATACATAAGGTAGCAACAACAACAATAATATGATCGTATAGTCTATCACCAAGGAACAAAATTTTCATTTGTACCCATCAATACGACCTATAAGTTTCTGCTTCTCAAGAGAGAGAAATGAAACACGAGAGGAACAACAAATTCCAGTGTTTCCAGGAACAGACAAGGCAATAAAGCGAAACACATCCAAAAACAAAGAAAAAGAAAATAAAAGTTGTGCAATCACAGAACTGAAAATTTACTTCAAAATACTTTCCAATTTTGGTTTCATTCAAACTCTTGCTTTTTTACTCTATACTTGTTCCTTTGCATGAATTAGTTAATCGCCCTACCGATCTAAATACACTTGACCAACAGTTACTAGGCTTATGCCCTTAGAAGTTATAGTTCATGGTTCTAAACAGTTCTTGCATTTTCAATATATTTTTGGCTCTTTTAAAAAACTGTTTGTTCTTGAAAAAAATTTGGTTTCCAAGCGCCAAAACAAGACACTGAACGAAAGATTGATCCTTGTCTATAACATAACAAGGTGGGGAAAAAAGTGGATTGTATCAGGAAATGACCTTTTGAAGTTAAAGAAGGCTTGCTGCTTCTACCATCCAACCAGTGTAACAGCCCTTCTGAGAGCAATATAGTTCCATGCCCATTTGCCTCGAAATAGATCCCAATATCATACTCAGCAGCTTTCTCGTGCAAGTATTTCACTCCTGTCGGAGTAAACACGACTTCTAGACCTAAATGTTTCAGGTAATCTGTGGATGCCCCGTTTGCATAAGCTGTCTGAACAACACCAAGAGTTGCTGGGTAAGAGTTGTTTTCTCCGCCACATTCATTTTGATTGAGGATACTTAGCTGTTCCATGATAAATAAAGCGAACAGAGACAAGATCTTGTCCCCGTCAATAACACGAATCCTATTATCAGCGTTTGGTATCACAGAAAAATAGACAAGCCGATCAGCATCTCCATCCAAACTTGCACACCTGAGACACTAGAAACATCCACGCAGTTAAATTCCCACATCAGATAGACAAAGGTACAAAATACACAACAGTTCGTAAAGTTTAATTTTTTTCTTTTTTAAAAATTTTTGGTCATTTAACTTGAGAGATGGGACTTAACTGAAAATGAGCAACAGTAACACACCCAAGTATCAGTTATATCAGAGAAACTGATTTAGATAGCACAACTGTGCCAACATAGGTATACTATTTATTCGAATAAAGAAAGTTAGTTGCATCATCAGAATATAGGGAAATCTGCACAATCGGAATATAGGGGGAGAACAACAGAATATGCATCGAATCGCAACATATCATCCAGTGTTACTCATTTGTGTTGTGTAAGATGCAGCTGTGACGAGATGAAAAGATATCCAGAAAATGGAGGTGGAATAAGCAACCAATATTCATCTTAATAAACAACAAGATGAACCGAAAGGAAGATGGCTCACCTCGTACCAGCATCGGCAGGAGCAAACCCACGTGGAACAACCTTTTCTTTCTGCACGTAATCAGCACCAACTTCCTCATTGAGTACACCTTCTTTACCAGAATTACGAATCTCTAAATCCAAAAATTGCAAGACCTTCTTGAGAACTACAAGTTTTTCTCCACCCACACCGTTTGCCGCATCCACAATCACCTTGTCCATCGTATTGACTACATTTCCATGGGGAATCAGATCTATCAACTTGCTGACAAATGATATGCACCGATTAACCAAATATTAGGTAATGAATTGGATTCAAGGAAACTAAGCGACTCTATGTATATGTTGCTCAAATGAACCTGAAAGAGCTTGAAAGCTGGTCAAAATAATCCAGTTCCGTTGCTTTCATGCCCTTATTTCTGGCTCGAACCATCCAGTGCAGTTGTGGGGTTGTTAGCACTCCCATGTCAACAGCAACAGCTCCAACTATCGAATTGATACCCTTGAGTCGAATATGAAAATATGAATGAGAATTTCCGTCTACCTCTCTGACTGGAGAAATAAACTCACTCGAAGGGAAGCTGAGTATAACCCCTCGTACAAATAGCTTGTTGGAGTAGAATTGTATTGCTATAGAGAAGGATTGTAAGAAGGAATGATGAAAAATGGATTGTAAGTTTGTTTGTAAACAAACGTAACCATAAGTGTTGTTCTCCAAAAAAGTATGCTTTTACTTAGGACACAGAGTGAATCCTGCTCTGAAAAATCTCACCGATATTCATCATGATGCCAGTGTAATCCCTTGAAATTATGAGTTTTGTTATTTAAAAAGTCAACTTGCATATTCTATGACTTTATGTACAGGGACACTGAGGATCCTGTATTTTTACTTGAAAGTAGTTGGAATGTAAGCCTTTATGTGTGAAGAAAGGATTAGAAATGGTTTCGCTTCAATTTTTCCAGGGTCCATCAGAGACATCTTCTCAACAATCTACAAGTTTCAATTTGCACAATGAGTCTAGAGCTATACAAGTGATAATCACCTTACTGCATTTCTTCCCCTCCATGTATGCAAGAAATGTAGGTAAATGAATTTTTCATGGACTTTTGACATCAATTGAAGTTGGCACTTTTTAGTTTATGCAGAAAATTTTGGATCTCGAAATCCTATTAATGCGTCTCAAGATGGTAGGCATTCTACATTCATGGTAAATGATAACATTTCCCTTCCAGATTTGCAACCTCATCTAACTTTATTTTCTTCTTTTGCTAGTTCTTTACTCAGGATCTCAAGCTGGAGGCCACACACGCATCCTTACTTTGACTCCTTCTAAATGAATTTTCAAATAAAATGAAAGTTCACTCGTCATGTTTTTAAGTGAAGCTGTAATGTGAATCATGAAATGTGACATTCACATACTATCGACTCTTCCTTCTAGAATTTTGGACATGGTTCAATTCGCGAATTATGTCTACTCCTAGGTTGTAGCGTCCTTGTAAAAAGAAAAGTTCGACCCTTAGTCCTTAGATGATCAACAGAATAATGGAACAAGTTCAAATCATTACCCTTTGATTTGCGGGTTTTTTAGAAATGTAGTTGGCCACACAATGGGTTTCAATATTGAAGTTTGTAAACAAAATTTGTACCTGTATGGAATGGCAGGGAAGAAAATGGTGCAATAATAAAGAATTAATTTTGCTTGACCTGTTAGAGTTGGGGGTGGAACCTATATAAATGTAAAAATATTTTGAACCAATCCTACTACAATTAACAGCGTTAGTTGAAACTCAGAGACCGGTAATGGAGACTGGAGATATGTTGAAAGATAAGTATTTTGTCCTTCAAATATTCTCAATGACATATGAAAGAAACATTGTCCGGACACCAACAGCACATGAAAGTCATGTGAAAAAATATTTTTTCCTTGCTAAAGAATGTAAAATAAACCAAGGGGGCCGTAGAAAGTTAAGTAAGACAAGTAAAGGGTTAAATTGAGATTCAGGGGATTGATTGTTTAACCCCCCTTAAAGCAACCTTGATGGGCTGCAGATGTTGTGAATCTCTATGACCTTTTAGTGTTTTGCACTTTTGCTGACAATGCAAGAGGCAATTGGCTGGGTGGACTCCATGCCCAAGCCGGATAGAATGTACTCTCTTCTATTTAGCTACATAAAGATCAACTAAAGATTTGCTCATGACCCATCAAACAAATTCTAAACCAATTCCTAAGTTCAATAATATCAATTCACATCATTTGTAGGTGCAAATAAGGGAAATAGAGGAAAACAGTGAAGGAGAACGAGATGTACAGAGGGGAAGAAAGTTGAGGTTACGAAGAGAGATAGTGACGACCATGGAGTAGAGAAACTTGATTCAGCAGGAAAAACACTATTGAGAACGAGAATAACGTCACAATAATTGTAGTTTACTTTTGAAACCCCCTAACTGGTTTTGGAGGTCACAAGAAACAGGCCCACACCCGAACATACTAAGTAACTAGTATAAATAAGGGAAGGTTCATGGGATTCAAAAGGAATCCATACTTTCTTTGCAGCTTCTAGAAGTGACTCCCCACTTGGCCTCGTGTCCCTTCCCAATAATATCTCAGCCGACTCCAATCCTTCAAATGGTATGTTTTCCTTCTTGACAAAATCATCGACCAACTGCTCATTCAATGAAAACAACAAACATAATGCAGAAGACAAGCAATTAGCAACCTCTCATAAATCCACGTAACAACTAATAACATCGATCTGAACTATGAGCACAAACCTAAGGCTATAGCCATTTTTCTAACATATGTACATATCATGCGTACAGAGTCCATAGACTGCAGAGATGAATGCATTCATATACTATATACGCGTGCGCTTTTAGGGGATTAAGATCCTCTTAGCTTAATGGAGAGATCCATTACACACAAGATCGTGGTGATGCAACTTTTTACCAGTTGATGCATGTTCTTCATATCGCAGTGTTCATTAAATACAGCCACAAATACAGATAATCATAAATTTACTTTTCTATTCCACTTTTTAAAGTCTTAATAAACGAAGTCTTATATGGCTTCATCCAGACCATTGCTTTACTTATTGTAGGAGGCACCATTTATGTATGGCTTCATCCAATGTTCTATATGTTGCAATTTGTCTTCACTAAACATACACTTTAACAAGCACCGACATGAACAGGGATATAAAGACACAGGAAACGAAAATTTCTTTCCAAAATGACGAAATGGACACACAAAAATAAGTTCCATGTGTACATTTTTGTACACTTTCTGATACACGAAGAGTGACAGGGGGGGGATGGGGGAGACCTGGACGAGATGTAGAGAATCCGGGGCATTGGCGAGAGCATCAGCGAAGGGCTCCCAAGCCTGAGAAAGCATACCGCCACTTGGATCAGCGATTTTGACACCATTATCAGATACTTGGTTATGCGAGGCAGTGATCATCAATCCAATCACAGATTGGGTTTTCAAGGACCTCAATGCCGCCAAAATCCCAACCCTAAACACCGTCGATTGGAGGATCAATGCGTCGGCTCTGAACCCCGACGTTCCGTACGATAGCTTCACTCCTACACACAAAAAATGAAAATCAAAGAAATCGAAATTAGAGCTTAAAGATTTTTCAATGTGCGGAAGTTCGTGACTGAGATACGGACCTGGAGGTGGGGGAAAGCGAGAGGAGGAGTCGAGGAGGATTGATCGCTGTTTCTCGTTCATCTTCGTTCTCCTGGAGATTCGACGAGCACCTCAGATGAGAGAGAGAGAGAGCAGTGATGTGATTTTGTTCAAAATTTCCTGTTTTAGTTAAGTTTGGGGCTGGACTTGCATCGTCTTATTTTTCTATCTTAATTTGCTTTGCTTATTTATTAAAGTTAAGCAATCACAAATATAATGCTTTGACAACTAAGCAAATAAGCCAATTGGGGCTAGTTGAGTTGGTTAGGGCTCTTGCACCTCACTAGAAGATTAGGAGTTCGAATTTCACCACTATCATGTAGAGGTTTTTCCTTTCTTTGTACCTGAAACCGGACTTATTTATACTTTCCCGGGTTTGTACTTTGTAGTTCATGTGTGATGTAATTGATCTCTTTTACCGATTGATAAAAAAAAAAAAAAAAAAACTAAGCAAATAATCACAAAAACCCGATATAAAAGCTCTTCCATCTATAAGCAAATGGCAAATGTAATTAGGCTCAAAAGCCTCCAATCCTAAATTCTCAAAATTCTGATTTTTTAAATTTATGAAATTGAGAGAGAATGTGGGAAGGGGTGAGAATTTTAAGTGAGATGGTATACCTATTTGTTTTCAAACAGCTCACTATCTATAAATCTTCATTTTTCTCCTAGTTAAATTCATTTTTAAGTTTACGTTTCTTCATCAAAGTTGTAAAGGGTTTCAAGCTCTTCATTTTGGGATACAAGAATTACCCAAAACGATTGAAGACCGACCCTGATATCGCAACCCAAAGTTGCTCTGAATATTTTCTGGTAGCACAATCACTCTGTATAAATCTCCAGTTTTCTCATAGTTAGAGCGGGTTTTCAGCTTAGACTTCTATCAATGTTGTAGATCACTTCGAGCACTTCATTTTAGACACAAAAATCGTCCAAAACGGTTGAGTTTTGGTCACGATATCGCTGTCCAAAGATTCTATTTGAAATTGGGATTTCTGGCAACAAAAAAAACCCTCCCCTCGTCCCCCAAAACAATATATCTCAAGTAAAAATTGCACTTCTTTAGTTTTGATTTGTTTTCTTTGTGTCTTACATTTTCACAATTGAAAATTTATTAGAAGCGTGGCGCCCGCAATTGAGAATTAATTTATTAGAAGCATTGCACCCGTTTGCACGAGATAACAACTAGAAATAAGGAAAAAAGTTCTCACTAATAGTTTTTCCAGTCTCCGACCCCATGCATCGAACAGGCCCAATAATAAGCAAATAAGCAAATTTAACCAAGCATAGTGTACCTTAACCTTGTTGGCCATATTCCAAGTGAGAGATTCGTACATATTCCAACATAAAACATTGGAAATGCATTTCAAAAGCAAGTGGAAGAGCATAACAAGATGCTCACATCAGTTTTACTTGGCAATGGGGCAAGTTTAAGCAACTCTCAAGGCCTCTCATGAGAACTTATTTTCATCACGATTCGAAAAATAAAGAAAATTAGGAACATAAGACACAAACATTATCATTCCTAATGTGCGCTTCAACCAGAATCCAAATGTCCCGAAAAATAGAAATAAGCGACTCTAGGTCATGACCAAACGGTCATGCCAACTTCCATCCACAATGAATTTTCTGCGTTCGCTTATTTTCTAAATGAATTCAATCCAAACAACATACCAAAACTTGCCAACTGACTCCCAAGTCCCAAGTGTTTCAATATGCCACTATGAAGAAATTTACCAAATGATCAGTTAGGGAAGAGCAAACACATTGCACCTCCTCGCTGATGGAGAACAAACAGGAATACTACTTGAGAGGGTGCCCCCAATAACATGCCCAAAGCTGAAATAAGCAAAGAGCAGACCACCTAGGGCTTTCATACGACAAAACCACTAGAATATTGGAGGAAAAAAGATGAACAATAACACTACATTTTTCAGCATCCGCAATAACAGGCAAAACAGATGATCACACAAAGAGAGCGGGGAAAAATGATTGATCAACCCAAATTGACATCAATAGCTAATCATACAAATAAGCAAGGCACCTGGAACATGCCTCAGAACAAACTGTAACCGTTGTCGTCGTCGTCATTCATCCGAATGTAAAATACTATAGCTAAAACAAAAATGAGATAGGATCCCATCTGCATTACCAGAGCTCCCCAACCAATAACACCGGCGTGCTTCAAGATAGCTGGTATGGCAATGCTGCCAATGGATGAAGCCCCAGTCAAGAATTTACTCGCGTCCACCCAGCTGATTCATCAATTGTTTGAAAGAAAGTACTTAGAAGATTGTTTCCAAATTCGAAAGAGAAGAGAAGAAAATAAAATTAAAAACAAAAAGAGAGCCTATCTTGTATAAACCAGTAAGTTTATGGGAAGAAGCCTACCCACTCGAAGACTCGGTAAAGAGAGAAGAAGTGTTAGAACCCGCAAAAAACAGCAAAGGCATGGGAAGAAGCACAAACATTATAGCTGCAAGTAGATAATTTGGCAGAATGGTGGTTAGCAAATATATTGAAATGCAAATAGTATCTCAAGTTTTAAAATTTTCTCCAATACTTGGTCTAGTTTGGGACTTAAATCCTAGTTGCTAATATAAGTGATTATGGTATCCAAATTGACAACAACAACTATCTGGACAAAGAAAAAAGAGACAAATGACTGGAAAATTTTTCATCACAGCTGTTCAATAGTCTGCTGTTAGGTGCTAATTTTGAAAGAGGAAATAGTGTTCAGGCTCATGGAATGACTCAAACACCATATGGCTAAGCTTGGATAATGGATTTCTGGAGGGAAAGAATAATATAAGGTACTATATTAATAAGCGAGAAATATGACTCTTCATTTTCCCTAGATTTCTCTTTCCCTTGTTAAATCCCTCCACATATCCATGGTCCAAAGACATGCTTAGAGACTTCTTAGGGACTTCAATCAACAAAGCAATTGGCATCTTCTAAAGCACAGGTTATTTCTCTAAATGAACAAGAGTAAAACCGGGAATTCATAGCAATAGATGTTAATAAGATTCTACTAAATTCAATTGATTGTTTGGAGTGGGACACGGCGGGGACAGGCGAGGCAGGTTTAGATAGGTCAATTTTTAAAAATTGTTATTACTGTAAACATTTGGGCTATTGTAATTAAGTTTATAAAATACCTAACATATCGATAGAGAACATCACAGAGGAAAGAAGGCAGTCCTGTTTTGAATAATTGAAACCCAAGATTCTCTCACTCTAAAATTAAGTTCATAAAATTAACCTAACATATCAATAGAGAAAAAACATTCAAACTGTACTTGCAAAGATGGTGGGCTCATATACTCCCATATACGTCATGACTTTAAATATAAACTAATAAGGTTGTCAACGCTTACGATTCTTTTTCAGTTGAACAACAACAAAATAGACCTTTTATTTTACTGCACAACAGGACTACAAATAAAGTTTTAGCTCATCCCCATACCTGTTAGCATTGGCCACCAGTTATCATACAAAGCACATGCCTGCAGCATCATGCAAGTAGAAGTAAGTAACTAATAATGCTTTAATCACAGGAGATGTGCTCAAGCGCATATATAATCCAGATTCGCTAGCAGGAAGAATGCAACTAACCAGAATTTGCAAAACAATTCCTCCCGAGACCAAAATTGCCAACAAAGCAAGTTTCCCAGTTTGCAAGCAGGCTCTCACATAACCTGGTATGTCTGCCATAATTCAAACTTGCCTCAACTCATAGAGAGAACGACTGAAAGGAATATGCTGTTGTGTCAAACTTCCAGAAATGACCGAACAAAGTATAGAAAAAGATGGGGTAAATATTACTCCATATAAGAAAAAGTAAACTGGGCAGAATGAAGATAAACAGGTAAAATAACAGCTTAGGAGAATGCATCAAAATTGCATGATTTATGGTAATGTTGGAGGAAATGAGTTCCATTTTACCAGACTAAAGTTTGTTTATCTATCAATAATAGGAACCACACCTTTTCTAATCTCAAGGCTTGTATTCTCACATTTACAAGACTTTATACACTGTGATCTATATTGATCCCTACTTTAAAAACAAAAAACTACGGGCAGATTTATTTGCACCAGAAATTATAGATTTCGATGCAGACAAACTGAAACTAAGCACGTTGCGGCAACACCGAAATCAGGGATCTTGTGGGTATAAATAACTTTGGTAATTCATTTATGAATTCGATCATATAGCTTTCTTCTAAACAAAATTCTCAGATCTTTATTTTCCAAAGACAACAACACAGACACAGTCAACTCAGAACGAATTACATAAGTCGCAAACAATTCTTCAAGCATTTCGAAAACCTTCCACACATTGAGTCACCAAAATTGAGAGAAACAGTACAAAGAGATTGACTGGCACAAAAACGTTGCTATATCTACTTCTACATATACATGACGATAGGCGTACATGACTGCAAATATGATCGCGGCGAATAAGGCTTACCGGAGGAGTTGAAATGCGGGCGAAACACCGGCGAATTGTTCCGAAGATTTGAATTTCGAATCTTTAGGGTTTCGACAGGTGAAAATCTCGAAGGATATACAGCTGTTTTCACCAGACAGTTCTCGTCTTTCTCGGTACAGCTACAAAATTCGTTGCGAGTATAGCCGACTTAACAAACAAATTAACAAATGAACGTGCTTTGTTAAGTTTGTTTCACCACAACTCCATTACGGCATGTGGGACCCGTTTTAGGCCCCACTCAAACAATCTAAATTATCGTTAAAAAAAAAAAAATCTAAATTATTCTTTAAATTTAAAATAATTTTTCCAAATAGCCTAGTGAAAAACCAATTCAATCGTACGGTTGTAAAAAAATTTGATCATATCTTCTACTTTTAAATTCGAAATCTTAATGAATAGTCTGAATGAAAAGTTAGAAAATTTAATCAAGATCTTAGGCTAGTTTGTTTTCCGTTTGATTTTAGCAAATGAGTTTAGCAGGTGCTAAAATCATAGTATTTCAAATAAAAAAATTAAGTGTTTCCGTGTACTATTTTTTGAATTTTTCACACCGACTTAAAGTACACGAGGAGTACTTTAATATGGTGCGAAAAAAATTGAAAAACGATACCCATAACCATTTCATTTTTTGATTTCAAAACCATGATTTTAACACCTGCTGAACTCATTTACTAAAACCATGGTTGATTTTAGCAACTGGATTGCTAAAATCTTTTGAAAAACTATGCCGGCCTAGTTTTCCAAAAAAATTTAGCAACTCAGTTGCTAAAATCATGGTATTTCAAATCAAAAAATTAAGTGTTTCCTCGTATTATTTTTTGAATTTTTCACACCGAATTAAAGTACACGATGAGTACTTTTGTTTGGTGCGAAAAAAATCGAAAAACAACACACGGATCTACTTCATTTTTTAATTTGAAATACCATGATTTTAGCACTTTGTGAACTCATTTGCTAAAATCAACATGATTTTAGCAACTGTGTTTTTTTTTTTGATCGGCAACAAATTATTATTAGATAAGCTCAACAAAGGTTACATCGAGCGAGAGAAAAAGATCCAACCAAAGATTGGAGCACCCAAAGGGCAAAGCCCTAAACACCCATGGGCCTGAAAGCCTTGATAAAACAATGAAAAAATATACCCGAGGGCCTACAAAGCCAAGATATAACAATAAAGCACAAGAACCTAAGCCCAACCCAAACCAAACCCAAAACCACAGTGCAAAGCATCCTCCGCCATCGTCACCAGGGTTTCTGATAGCCACAACACAAACCGACGGCCACCGCCACCTCCACACCAACACACCACCATTGGAGAACCCAAAAATGGCGGAGCCGATGACAAACAGCCCATGCTATCTCGGAAGCTCCACGAGCCGTTAAGCAAATACCACGGCACCCACCAAAAACCGTTGCAGGAGACCACGACGGACATCCACCTCCACCGCCCATAACCATGCCGATAAGCGAAACCGGAAAACCCAACAGAAATCCGACCGGAGATAAACTTAGAGGAAGGAGCCGAGCAACCAAGGCAATGACGAACGGAGAACCCACAGCGGCCAAGATCTGGGGGTTGAAAAAATAGACGTGGAGAAGGAGAAAGCAAGAAGAAGAAGGTCTCACCGAAAACCGGCAAAGGAAAACGCCGCCCTCGTCGACGACCGAAAGTCCCAAACAGCGCCTCTCATTAGTTGTTAGAGAGACCCCAGAACACCCGGAAGTGAGAGCCAAGACGCCGATGAAGCCTGCCACCCCAAAGCCGCCGTCCAACGCCAATAGTTGCCAATCGTTTTTGGATAAAGAGAAGAGAAAGATCAGAAAAGAGGGATGGAGGGATTAGGTATGGAGAGATAGATGGCTGGGAGGAGGAGGAGAGGAAAGGGAGAGAAAGAGGGTGCCTGGGGGGAGGAGGGCGGCGCCCCCCCCCCCCCCCCCCCCAAGCGGCAAATCTGGTTGTAGAGGGGAGAGGAGCCCAAGAGTTTTTTCCTAGAGAGAGAAGGAGAGGAGGAGAGCGGCAGACTTTGCCCTTTTTAATGGTTCTTTCCCCGTATTATTATTTTAGCAACTGTGTTGCTAAAAGTTTTTGGAAAACTAGGTTATTTGATTTTATCTTGATAAAATCAAGAATTGATAAAATCAAAGGTGATTTTATCAAATAAGGAGGAGGGTTAGCTGAGATTTTATCAACTATTTTCCTCATTTGATAAAATCAATGGGTGATTTTTATCAAATTTTGATAAAATCTTTTGAAAAACTAAGCCTTAATGTCATTCAATTGTGTTGATTTTTCGCAAGCATACTTGAAACCTTATTTTAAATGTCATAAACGATTTGGATTGTTTTTTGGAATCCAAAGTGAATCCCACATATCGTCTGTACAAGTGTGATCTGTGCAAATAGTCGGCATGTTTATTTTAGTATTTATTATTTACGGGGAACATGGGTTACAAGATAAAATTGTTTTTTTGGAAGAAGAATGGAAAATTGAAGAGGAGAAAGTAATAGAAATTTGAGAATCAGAGCCAGAGGGCTGTGTTTTCTTCTTTATTGTTTGGTTTTCAAATAACGAAAAGTTGAAGAATTTTGTAAGAGACGATATGGAAGGAAGGAAGGAAGGAAAATTTATTGGTGCCGGGCAGGCAACACATATCCATGTCCGAGCACCTAATTCGTCCATCGAAACTACTTTTGGATGGCCCAAATTAACTCTCTCTCTCTCTCTCTCTCTTAAATCCGGACCGTCCAAAAGCATTTTGGACGGGCTTGGGCATAGACACGGGGTACCCGCCCGACACCCAAAAATTGCTCAAGGAAGGATGGGGAATTTTTTTTTATTTTATTTTAAATACAGGTCCTACTCTATAGTGTGCCTTATATATCCATCCTAATCAAAGTTGTGACTTATGTATTAATCTTGAAATTCAAAAAAACCCAAAATTTCACCTATTTTAATATTAAATTAGATTGCTCGTTACCTAATTTATCACCTCAAAAGCAACGATAAAAACAATGAACTTCATATACTTCTTCCAAATTCCAAACTCGCCCTTTCAACTCTCCTCCAAGAATTGAAAAGATGCTTTTCGTAGTATTTTTCATTTGAATTTTTCCTTACCAATCAATTTCTTTAATGATAACTTAAAGTAAAAATTAGGTTATTACATACTACACGAGAGCCGTTAACTCCTGAATTACACAACACAACCATACCAAGTCTTTCAAATTTAAGGTAACCGGATAAAAATACTAACACTTTGCACAAGCAAATCAAACCTTTTTTCTTTTTATTTTTAAATCAAGTAAAAATCACCTGCCAAGTCACTAAAATCAAATAAATACCAAGTGTGACTAAGTATATTTTTAGAAGTTGCTCCCCACACAATTTCAGTCGTTTATGAATTTATATGCAGCAACTTTGGTGTTTTCATCTATAACTCGAACTTAGGATAAGCAAGACGGAGTTGAATCCTGCCACGCCAATAATTTGGTGGTTAAGGGAGGAAAGATTCTAGAGGCCGATATCTGAGATTGACACTTTGGTTAACGGCTACTATGATAATTTGGTGTCTTGAGGAGGAATCTACCGAGCCCTGGCTCCCATACCCGTAGTGGCTTTGTCTTTATTTTAATCAAGGATTTTGGAATTTGAAGACGTAATATTGTTCTGAAAAACTCAAAGGGGTGTTCCACTAACTCAGTTTTTAAAAAAAAATTGATTTTTCACGGTTTTTATGTGATGTGTTGTGAGAGAATGACATGTCTCGGTGTTTAGAAAAAATAGTTTTTTGTTAGTGGAACACCCCGCTCTGCAATTCTTCTTTTAATCAAACTAAGTTTCGAAATTTCTTCAAGTAAGGCGACTTTGAATATATAAAATTTTACGGTTAATTACCAGCACACCCCTCCAATGAAACTTGTTTATCTCGCTCACCCCCTCTTCGGAATTTTGCTACGGAGACACCCATTCATTAAAGTTTTCTTTGTCCTGTATACCCCTTCTGTTAGGGTTCCGTCTAGGACTGTTAAAATTTTAACCTTAATTTTTTAAAAAGTGAAAAAATGTACCAATATTGCCCCTCCCTTCACAAAACCTCTCTCTCCCTCCCCCAGCAACTGATCAAAACATCAAAAATCCCACGCTTACAATGGAACTACTAGATATTACTCCGTCAAATCTATTGAAATTAGAGGAACTCTAGATCACTTGTTCCACAACCAAAAGTGTAATAGCTACACTCCTCAAACAGAATAAAATATAGACAAACATATAGAAATTGTGTTCATATACAGCAGGAAAACATAGAAATGTGGATGGGCTTTCCACTGAAAATTGATCAAATTCAACTATTTGTCAAAGAGAGAGGGGATCAAATTTAACCTTTGATCAAAAGTAGCTACTGAAGTTACCAAATCCAAGGTTGGCCCCGATTGGATGCGGGATACGTTTTTGTAGGATTAAATAGTAAGGGGGGATAAGATAGTAAGGGGGATTATTTAGTAAGGGTGGACCCACAATGATGTGACATTTAGGAAGGGGGGATTAAATAGAATGGGATAAAAGATATGGGTACAGAAAAAAGGGACCCGAAATTGTACCGATCGCACACGGGGACCCACTTTTGGGTCCCACACGAGTGTCCGAACCGTTCATTGTTCTTAAAACATTTTTCCAAGATTTTGGTTGGAACGGTAGGACTTTGGTTGGAACACTTCCAACCGTCCGATTGAGCTGAAATTTGGTGGGGCCCCTCGGAAAAATGTTTTAAGAACAATGAACGGTTCGTATCACTCGTGTGGGACCCAAAAGTGGGTCCCCGTGTGTGATCGGTAATTTCTATCCCAAAACCTCTGTACCCGTATTACTGTCCAATAGTATGTGGTTTGGATGAATTTGTGATAAAGGGGGATAAAGTTGGGTGGATAATGTAAAAACTTGATAAATGACTTATTTGCCCTTGTACAGTCATATTAGATTTTATGATAAAATAAATACATAAAAACAATACTAATTAAATTAATTATACTTTTCAATAAATAATTCCTTTTATTAGTTATTATCTAAAATTCAAATATTTAGTTATTATTTTTTATTATTCATTTTAATAATATTTTGAAGTTTAATTTTTTGCTTTTTTTTTCTTTCTAATTGTACGTTTTTAATAATCAACTAATTAGTAATTTTTATGTTATTCCCCAACAATGTCAAATTCTAAAGTATAAAAAATTTTAAGTTTTTTTGTATCAAATTAAAGATCTCAATTTGTAGTTTAATTTGGTGCAAAAAAATTAAAAAAATTAATGTGAAAATACTTTATTTTTTTATCCGAAGGATATTGCAAAGCAAGCCAACAATGTCAAATTCTAAAGTATAAAATTTTTCAAACTTTTTTGTATCAAATTAAAGATCTCAATTAGTAGTTTAATTTGGTGCAAACAAAATTAAAAAATTATGCACAAAAGTACTTTATTTTTTTATCCGAAGGAAATCGCAAGAGTTCTTAAAGCATTTAAAATGCAATTCGGTTTTCTTTATCACAACAGTAAACAAATTGGGGTTTAGGGAAGGGGTATAAGGGAGGGTACATGGGTAATTTCGTAGGGGGTATGAGGGGGTATAAATTAGTAATAGGGGGTGGGGGTGTTATTAATTAGTGAGGGAGAAGGGGTACAAGGGGTATTAAAAGGGTGGGGGTATTACTTAATCCGGGTTCCATTTTTTTTCCCAAACCAAGGATTAACCGGTGGGACCGGGATAAGGGGTGGGGGTATAACTTAATACCCCCTCTAATGCTGCAGCCAATCGGGCCCTTAAGTCTATGAAACCAATTAGATATCTAAGAATTTAACAACTTCTATCGAATTTCATGAATCAACTATAGATCACTTTGTCCCAACTTTTTTCTTTACTTATTTTACAGAATTGCCCAAAACACAAAAAAACTCCCGATTGTCTTCTACCTCAAGATGGCGTGTGCAACACAAACCGAGAGTGGATCTCACTCTCCATGCACGCACCTCACTTTCCCTGCGTGTGCCGCCTACTCCGGTGTCGAACGTCAGCCGGAACTACATCACCGTGTTCGTCTCCTCAAGGCGCACAAGCCTCGGTGATCGAAAAATGTTTTCAACCACTTTCGTACTCCCACTGTTCTGAACAGATCTCCGAGACATACTTTTCGGCGTCTCCTCAATGGCAGAACACCTGTCTTCGTCTCTACCAGACAAAGATGAATCTGTGGTCCGATGGGCGGCAAGTGTCCGACGAGGCTGGGCGAGGTTGGAAAGTCTTCGAGAAGCTTCGTCGGACGGGAAAAAGAGTCGCCGGAGGGCAAAAAGCTTCGTCGGAAGTGGTTGATAGGAATGTGGATGGGAGATCGAAGAGATGGATGCGGAGGAGGGGAGGTTTGGAGGAGGGAAAGGTCGGTTTCAAGAGGAAGAGGGCGAGACGGTTACGCCGGTGCCGTTGGGGACGACCGGCCTTGCACCAGCTGTGCTCTGTGGCGATGACGAGGTGGCCAGTGGGGGTGGGGTGGGTGTGGGTCAGTGGTTTGCGCGCGCGCGCACACACACACACAAAGTAATGAATGGGTTTGGGTGTGTATGAAATTAGCTAATTGTGGGTATATACATAAGGGTACAATGGTCTTTCCATTCATTCCGTTAACGGTGTTAGAACCCCCTCTAAGAAAATTTTAATGAAGGGGTGTCTCCGTAGCGAAAATTCATAGAGGGGGTGAGCGAGATAAACAAGTTTCGTTGGAGGGGTGTGCTGGTAATTAACCCAAAAATTTAAAAACGTTTTCTTATTGTTGTTGAATAATAGGGACGTTACAAGTCGAATTTGAGAATACTATAGTGCGGCATTTGAGCCGTTGATCCCACAATTACTGGTTCAGATTTCATCTCGGTACTTGCATGATCTGAGCCGTCTATTGTCGAGATAAAATCCGAGTCATTTATCACCGAGATTAACGGCTCAGATGTCGCACTACAGAATTTTCGGAGTCATTACAAGTCATACTTCGAATGGTCCTGTTTGACCCTTTAGGAAGCCCATAGTTGTGCAACTTGCTAGGTGGCGCTACACCATATTCGAGATCCCACTGTTGGAAAAAAAAAATGATAGGTACACTCCCTCTCAACCACTCTCCACCACACCCTCTCTCACATGTGTGGTGGGCCTCACCCGGTGGGTCCCAGTGGGCCCCACCACACATGTGAGAGAGGGTGTGGTATAGAGTGGTTGAGAGGGTGTGTACCTATCATTGTTCCTGTTGGAATACCATGTAAGCCGAGATAAGAGAGATTTGGATGAACAAAGAGAATGAGAGAGAAATGTGGCGATGGTGTTAACGGCGACGTTGGAGATTAACTAGATAGATTGGTGAATGGTAATGGTGGTGACTTTAGAAGAATTTACGTCTAAAAGAGTCAGGAGAAATCAAGAAAAAGCCAGGACCGAGAACCACGAGCAAAAAATAAATAAATTAGGAGGTTAACTGTAACGTAGATACATGTATTTTTATTTTATAGCTAGTCCCAATGACCTACAGTATTATAATGGCCTCCTTTGGGTAAAAAACTTAATCCAGATTATTGGTTTTTTGGTTTTTTGTCAAATAATCCAAAAAACCGGTTTGGTTTTTTCTTAAACTTAATCCAAATTATTCCCTCCTTTGGCTAATAATCCAGATTATGGATTATTGGATTATTCGTTTGTCCTTATTCAAAAAAATTTGAGTTCTGACCATAATTTTATACTTGTTAGATTCGTCTCGTCGAGAGGAATCCAGAAACCACAAAATCTTGATGCAAAACTAACGAATGCAAAAAAAAATTGAATAAGGACAAACGAATAATCTGAATTATTGGATTATTACCCAAAACACTCTGATTTTTTGGATTAAGATTATTACCCAAAGCACACTGATTTTTTGTACCCAAAAAACCAAAAAACTGGATTAAGTTTTTTACCCAAAGGAGGCCAATATTATCACGGGATCGTCACTACGGAAAAATAAGAAATTCCGTAAAATCATCCGATTGATAGATTGGAAAAGGACAAAGAACACGAGTCCAATGCGATTTACCCAAAAAGAAACAAGAGTCCAACGCGGTCTCTCGCTTTCTCATTTCTCAACGCCCCACCGACGGCCGACGGCATCGCTTGACCGTCCGATCATCAGAATTTTACTGCCAAATACTACTAGAATACAATTACAGTGTATAATAATAGATCCAACCAATAGGTTTCAACTTTTTTTAACGGCAACCGACATTCCTTTCAGCTCCCCACCACCACCTCTATATACGCACTATCTTCTAATAAATTCTTATCTGTACCATTTATGTTCACGAAAAAGATCTGTCTCCACTTTACACATTGTCACTCTCATCACCATTTATCATAGCAGAGTGTGGAGAGTCTTTATTGTTGATTGGTTTTTGCTTTTTTTAGGCTTTGGATCTTGGCTGTGTAATCCGCCATTGGAGAGCTCTCAATTATCAGGTCAGTAAATCTCTTTTCAGTTCGTTTTTAGTATCTGTTGCTGCTGTTGTTCTATCATTTGATCTACTAATGTCAGATCTATGTTAAAATGGAATGTAGTAATAGCATTTTAGATGTGTGCAATAGGATCAAAAAAATCATTTGTTTCCTTGTTGGTTTACTTAGTTTTACATCAACTCATGAAATTTCTGGGTTTTTGAGTTAGTTTGTTTTGGTGTTGTGCTCCTTGAAATCTGGACAAGTTCACGAAGAGAGTGAAAAAGAACATTAAATTTGAGTTGGGACTTAGGTGGGAATTTTGAACTAATTTTATCTTGTTTGTTTATCCCATTTTCTTCCTCTTTGCCATACTTTGGTGTTTTGTTTTGCTCTAAACCCTTACACACAGGATATGTAGGACGGACTTCTCTTATTTATTCCAATTTTCAGTTAAACTCAGTCGATAATCCTCTATATTTCCTCAAGCAATGTTGATTGTTGATTCTTATTCAGATTTATGGCTTTATTTCATCTACCTCTGATTCGACATCTGAAGTAGCTATTTCGTATGTTCATTCTTAATTTCAGTGAATTCGAAGGTTGATGTTCCAAGCATATAATGGGCTCTAAGAATAACCCATCAGGCAGCAGGGGTCGGAGCCCGATTTCCATATTCATCGTACTAGGACTGTGCTGTTTCTTTTACTTACTGGGAGCATGGCAAAAGAGTGGGTTTGGAAAGGGAGATAGCATAGCCTTAGAAATTACCAAGCAAACAGACTGCAATATCATTTCCACTCTTGACTTTGAACCTCATCACAATGATGTTCCGGTAATAGATTCGTTGGAGCCCAAAGCCAAGGAGTTTAAGCCTTGTGATGCTAAGTACACTGACTATACTCCTTGCCAAGAACAGGACCGTGCTATGACATTCCCAAGGGAAAATATGGCATACAGAGAAAGGCATTGTCCCCTGGAGAAGGAAAAGTTGCACTGTCTTATTCCAGCACCCAAAGGATATGTGACCCCATTTTCCTGGCCAAAAAGCCGTGACTATGTCCACTATGCTAATGTTCCTTATAAGAGCTTGACTGTTGAGAAGGCTGTCCAGAACTGGGTTCAGTTCCAGGGTAATGTGTTCAAATTTCCAGGTGGAGGAACGATGTTCCCTCATGGCGCAGATGCATATATAGATGAGCTTGCATCAGTGATTCCAATCAAAGATGGTTCTATCAGAACAGCACTGGATACAGGCTGTGGAGTATGTCATCTTGTCTACTTACTGTTATCCTTGTGTTAATCAAGTACTGTTAATCGCATACACAGCAGCAGTTTAGAAACTAATCCTGTATCTAGATTAGCATCTCCGCAATTACTTTTTACAGTGGGACTGTTTGTTCTTGTTTGGGTAGTCTTTGTGATTATGCACAATTTTGTTCTTTCAATTTGTTTTACAGCAGCCCGGAGCATAGAGGACAACTACATTGTGTCAAAATGGGCCTTAATGGCCTCTCTTGAAGAATTCTTCATGCTTGAAGAAGAAGTAGAAACCTGTGGCTTTTGACATATCTGACATGGAAGAAGTTGTATTCTAAGAACCAATTTAGTTTTATGCTTACAAAAGTTTGATCCTTTGGACCCAATACGATGCAGGGCTTAATCAAAGCAAAATATCTGCGGCCTGAAACATCCATGAATTCGTTACTCATGGCAAGGATGAACGTTTTTCTGCTATATTGACCATGACCTACATTTTGTTCTTGTCTTGATTTGTTCATCCAAATTTAGTTTCGATTTACTGTATAACTGTTATTCCAATGTAGTTGCAATTTTCTTTGTGCTCTCCAATTATGTTTATAATGAGTTGGAGGGTTCTATATTTGTCGTATGTGCTGGGTTTATAATAACCAATTTATGATATAGGTTGCAAGCTGGGGTGCTTATTTGATGAAGAGAAATGTGTTGGCTATGTCTTTTGCTCCAAAAGACAACCATGAAGCTCAAGTTCAATTTGCGTTGGAGCGGGGTGTCCCTGCAACAATTGGTGTTCTTGGGACGATACGTCTTCCTTATCCATCTAGTGCATTTGATATGGCTCAATGCTCTCGGTGTTTAATACCATGGACATCTAATGGTACGTTGTCAAACAGCTCTTTCTTTTCAACAGAAATTGATGTATCGATTTGTTTATTTATTGCTTGTTGTAGCACGGAAAGGGAGCTTGAGGAAAACTTGAAATCCTTGGATGAAGTAAATTTTGACCTTTACGTGTCATGAAAGCAATGTATATTCGACTCTCAGTTCTCTTAAAATCAGGAAATGGTTGTATTTTCCATTTTTTCAGAAGTTTGATTTACATGGAGTTCCCAAGGGGGACAATTGGGCAAGTACAATCCCAATGACCTACCTTTGAGTCCTCTCTTAAAGCTATTCCGGTTCATAAAGCTATTCCAGTTCAAGTTCGAGTAACTTATCTAAAAAAGGATGAATTACATGGTGTGACAAGAAGTATGTGAAGCCATTCACTTGAAGTCTTGAATGCATCAATATTCACTACAAAATGATAGTTCACATGTTTCTCTGCGTGATGCGTTACATGATCACGTCACGAATAGTATGATATCAATAGCTATGGCTTGCTCGGAAGCGTTCATTTCTAGTCCATCACAAGCCACGAGAATTTGCTATTATCTTCTTATGTTTTTTTGTTATTTCCTGCCTTTGTTTAATTAGGATACAAGGTCTGCTATAAAAAATTAGGGCACACAAACTTTCATTGTACCGAAGCTTTTGTCTGTTTATTCTCTATCTGTGAAGGTGAGAGGATAACTGCTGAGATTATTTCCATAGAACTCTGTTACATGTTTCTTATGGGGTTAAAATTACAAACATTCTCTAAATTACATTGTGAGTTTATTACGGTTGAACAGAGAAAGATTAGATATCCGACATTCTTTTATCCCACTTATTTTATTTAAGTTCAGCTTGATTTGAATTATTGTGATCTGAAATTTATGCCCATAGAATGTTGAATCCACTTAACATGCTTAATCTGAAATTGGTGACCTTTAACTTGCAGATGGGATGTACCTAATGGAAGTTGATCGGGTCCTGAGACCTGGTGGATATTGGATCTTATCTGGGCCTCCAATCAATTGGAAGACGTACTACAAGGTATGGAAACGGTCTAAGGAAGATGCCAAGGGAGAGCAAAGGAATATCGAAGAGCTGGCTGAGCTTCTTTGCTGGGAGAAAAAGTACGAGAAAGGGGATATTGCCATTTGGAGGAAAAAAGAGAATGCGAAATCATGCAGAAGGAAGTCTGTCAATATTTGTCAGTCCAAGGAAGCTGATGATGTCTGGTGAGTCAAAAAACCAATTTCAAGTAACATTTTTTTGTGCTTAATCTCTCTAGTACTAAAAGAAGGGTGCAGTAATTTACTTGAAGAAGGTCAAAGGTAAATCATCCGTCAGGTTTACATGTTGTAGCTATTTTTCATCTTTACTTTAGCTTTGACTGATTGGAGAAATGGATTATGTAAATGGGAGCATGTCTTTAGGCACTTGACTTTGGGGATAAAAGCTTGTCAATGCTTAAAGTAATCAAGTGTTTACTCCTAACAAGCACATGTACGCTACAAGTATGGGTACTGATACGGCTATAACAATTGTATTTTTATAAGTTAGAGGAATGTATTACACGTAAATTCGACTTCAAATAGTGGAAATAGCTTGATGACTGGGAATATTAGGAATCCAACATCAAATAATTATTTTAATGCTAAACTTAAGGTGCAAATTAGAGTTTAATGCCATTGCACTAAAGAACCTAACCTATAGACCAAAATGTTTATTTTACAACCATGCTAAGCATTGAAAAAGGAAGTCTTATCAACTTAGTTTCATTTCCGTGTTGAATACGGCTTGATATATTATGGGGTACTTTTGGGGTACGGCAAAAGTCAAAGAGAACTTTTGATACATATTTCGTGTACCTGTTACAAATTTAGAAGTACCATGCAAAGTACTGGTACCAGGTAAGTTACAGGTTCGAGTGCACTGAGGTTTTAGAAGTACCGTGCTTCATAGATTTACTCCATTAATGGTTGTTTTGTGTGTAAGCTATGGTTGTTTGTATCTCAAGTGATATGGATTGTTGCGTAATCTGTCTCTCTTTCGAAATCTTACTGCTGGTTTGGAACTTTTCCAGTCTGCTTCATTCGAAGCTCATTTTCTCGCATTTCATGATTGGTACATAGACCATGTTTTTTCATTTGTAAATCACCGTCTCTCAAACTACCACCTGACCACGTCATCTCCATTTAATAGAAAACAACACGAGGAAACATCGTTTCGAGTTAATGATTTTCGGGTTTGTTTTCAATGGTAAGGTCGGAGCAGACTTCCCTTATCTCGTATGTGCAGTTATTTTCCATGGCTCAAAAAGATCATCCAACAGACTTTTTTTGGTCATGTCCCTCCTCACGCCACAAGGCTGAGACTAAGTTCAAGTAGGTAATGAGTTGGAGATGATGTGACACACCATGTATGAGATTTGGACTGCACTCCCACCAAAAACCGAAAGTTAATTGCTTGGTGCATTTCCCTCTTGTTGTTGGTCGTGATTTTTTAGGATAGAAATTGAATCTGTGGTCTGGTTTTAGTTTTCAAAGACTCGTGAAGGTTAAGAAAGTCATACAATCAATTCTTCCCATTTGATCGAGTTCTGTTTCGATTTGAAATTTTTGACTTCAACATGCTGTATTTCACCTTGCTGTTTGTTTTTCCAGAATATTTGTTTTCAGACATTTGAGTTTTGTGTCTCGTAAGTTGATAAGCTATCACTGCAGTTATGTCTAAAAGCCTTTCATCATGGAACTTCTGCAAGTTATATGTCTAAAAAAGATAGAGATGAATCGATGTAAAACACATTAGAGCAATGGGTCAATAGCGCAGTGGCGGAAGATGAGCGCTGAGTGCTATCCAGCTCGTGTAAATCGTGTTAGGCTTCTGGAGTGTGGTAGGCTTACATTATAAAGCTTGGTGTTTCAACAAATTCCTGATGTGTGAAGCTTGATATGCTTAAATGCTCTCTATATGTCATTCAGAGACTGCTGTTATTCTAGACGGACAAAATGGATACTTAAAAGATTATGAACCCTTTCAACACTAGTCATCAACTAACATACTCTTCAAACATTCTTCCCTAAATGGACTCTTTATAATGTGCTCTAGTAAAATTGAGATCTGTATCATAACAACTGTACCATAACAACTGTAGTGGCAGTGCAAAATTTTCACAAGAAGTTACATGCTATTGTTGGTTTTGAATAATGATAATGGGTGTGATGGATTGATGGTTAACCATCTGTAACTTGTGGTATTCAGTACAACATTCTCATCAGTTAGGGTTCTTTCAGTTTTTCTAAACACTCTATAGTTATTCTGCATATTCTTTTCCGTAAGTCAGTTTGCTTATTTTTTCTATCAAACTTTAGGTACAAGAAAATGGAGCCATGCATAACTCCGTCCCCTGAGGTAACCAGTGCCAGTGAAGTTGCGGGAGGGAAACTGGAGAAGTTTCCAGCAAGGCTTTTTGCGGTTCCTCCACGAATCACAGAGGGATCTGTTCCTGGGATCACAGCTGAATCTTACCACAAAGACAATATACAGTGGAAAAAGCACGTCAATGTGTACAAAAGGATCAATACGTTAATTGGCACTACTAGATACCGGAACATAATGGATATGAATGCAGGCCTTGGAGGGTTTGCAGCAGCTCTTGAATCTTCAAAATCATGGGTGATGAATGTTGTGCCAACAATTGCTGAAAATACACTAGGTGTTATATTTGAGAGAGGTCTGATTGGCATATATCACGACTGGTATGTCCTAACGGGTCTTCCGCTTTGTTTACCTCATAACGAGGTCAACTTATAATATCCTAAACGTTGTTAGTACAACATTTGTTTGCGAATTGTTATGGAGGACTTTGGATTGTTTGTTTGAGGAGGTTATAGCCTTTCAGAATCGTTCTGCTGAGAGGGATTTCAGCGCATAACCATCGCTTAGATTTTGCCATGGGAATGATTAGTATTTCTCTAAAAATGTAGTAGTAACTGTTGTACTTGCCAGTGGTTACTTCTTTCAATATATAAAGTTACTTGCTCTTATGAGAGATGGAAATGGAATTTGGTTTTGATGAAAATAGGATGAGATTTACGTTTTGTTGTCCTTTCAGGTGTGAAGGCTTCTCTACGTATCCAAGGTCGTATGATCTCATTCATGCAAGTGGAGTATTCAGCTTGTATCAGGACAAGTAAGCATCTTCATTCCTCACCCTCTCGTTGAACGCTGTTAACTACTCCCTCCATCCCAATTTGTTTGTCCCCCTTTTGACTTTTGTTTGTCCCAAAATGTTGTCTATTTTGAATGCCTAATGAATTAAAAGCCACACAATTCCTTTTTTGCCCCTCATTATTTGACTTAAAGTTAAGTTTTTCGAAAGTTGAAGGGTAAATTTTGGAAAATTGAGCATTTATTGGTGTAATGATTATGTTTCCTTAAAAAGTTCTCTTTCCTTAATTGGACAAACAAATTGGGACGGAGGGAGTAACATATGAGACTGTGCCTTTTAACTATGCTAGTGGCATTGGGTTTAGATTATTAGACTAATTCTTCTTCTTTTCATGAATTCTGAAACTTGTGGTTTCCCCAACTTTGCATTTGTTCCTGTGTTCCACGTAATGCTAGAAAGGTATTCGTCACGGACTCATGGTAGAAAGATTGTACTTTAAGAACAAGTTGGCATTCCTGAAGTTTGTGCATGTATTTAAGTACGTCAGGATACATCTGAAATTGAGAAGACCAATGTCTGCTCTGGTGTTTGTCGATCACCATTCACCAAAGTTTCCCAGACGAGCAAATTTCCTTTTTATCGCTTGACTAGTGATGTTTTGAAATTACTTTCCTGATATTAAGTTTCAAAAATTTTTGTTAGCTGATCCATTAATCAAGGCCCCTGGTTCAGGTAGATGACTTAGTTTCAAAATTTTATTCGAAGAAGAAAATTTACGTGATTGTTTAGTTTACATTATAGTCTACACCACTCGCAAAGTCTGATCCAATAATGAACCATACATACATGCAGATGTGAATTTGAGGATATCCTACTAGAAATGGACCGGATTTTGCGGCCTGAAGGGACGGTCATATTCCGTGACGAAGTTGATGTGCTGAACAAAGTGAGGAAAATCGCAAGAGGTATGAGATGGGACATCAGAATGATAGACCATGAGGACGGCCCCCTGGTGACTGAGAAGATCATGGTCGCAGTCAAGCAATATTGGGTGGTTGGCAGCAGCAGCAGCGGAGGAAACGGCACTTCCGTTGGCGAGTCATGAGTCTACCGCGGCATAAACAGGGTCTTAAGCTATAAATGATCATTAAATTTGTTCTGCCAGATTAAGAAGTGACATTGAATCGCTCTGTGGTCGATCGATGCATAGGGAGATGATTTCTGTTCATAGGAGATGGCATATGCAAGTTACCTTTAAATTGTACCATTAATAACTAGTTTGAGATACTGCGCATAGCATTTGTAGGTGTCCAAAGAATTTGGGCATTCTTGAAATTGATGTTATTATAGTTACTGGGCATTGTGTTATCTTTTCGTTACAATATGATAGTTTTCATAAATCTTCAGGTAGTTTCACTTCATTTTCTTGTGGCTAATCTCAACCCATTTTACTTTCACCAGCAATTGGACACCGCGTTTGGGTTTCGATTGTGCTCCAAATTCAAGCGTGCGTCAACGGCACAGATTTTTTTTATGGCACTTGCATGATCCGAGTCGTTCATTGTCGAGATGAATTCCGAGCCGTTCATTGCCGAGATCAATGGCTTGTGTGCCAAACTATAGGGTTATAGTGCGGCACCGAACTATAGGATCCCCAGATCCCAGCACCGCACTATAGGATCCTCAGATCCCTTAATGGATGGTACACAAAACTGTAGTTCTTCTGGAACACACACTACTATGAGGGTTGTGGTATTGCGACTCCCAGCAATAGGATTGTTCGTCCCTCTACTATTACTCTCGTCGAGACGAAAACATGGTGAAATTGTGATACGTAACAAATTAATTTCATTTAATCAGTTTCCTCTATCTATTTATCAATCTATCTATCTATACACTATAAGAATGTTGTTTGCCTAAAAAAGTCTTTAAATCCCAAATCCTAGACTCTCCTCAAAAATAGGTTCTCCAACACCTCACTTCTTATTTCTCTTCCATGACCCTACTTTTCCCCTATTTATCTTTTTCTCTCTCTCTTAATTAACCAATTCTCCACGTCCCATAACTGCTCGCCTTTATCAGATGACCTAATTCCCTCTTTTTCCCCTTTGTTTTCAATAACTTTTCATAAAGTTTCACATGGCACTCTCAGCTAAATTTTAATTTTACATCACAGAATCGAACCAAACCACAACTAATGTTACAAATTATTTTACAATTTCCTATGATCATGTTGATTTAATGACGGTTTTTGGTGATTAGAATGACGTTTGTGGATTTGCACTCATTTGATTTGATTTAAACTAGCATTGTGCCCGTTTAATGTACGGGATAACAGAAAAAAATTCACATGTTTCTTTTTTTTTTTTTTTCATTCCAGTGCATTGAACGAACAAAACGCTAGTTTTGATTGAATGATTATTTAAGTAATTGCTAGTAAAAGTGAGGTGAAAAAGAAACTAGTTTTTCATTTTCCATCACCTGCAGTGTTGGCAGTGAAATTGATTAATGAAGGTGATGCTGAGAACCATGCACAAGGCAACATCATCAAGGATGCTAATGCTCTTCTCACTCGCACGACAACGAAACAATCTCACATTTACAAAGGAGCTAATGAATGTGCGGATCATCTTGCTCGATTAGGAGCCGAAAAGACGAAAATTTAGTTGTAGCCACTGATATGCCCATTTCTGTAAGGGAATTCACGATTAGGGATTGCCTGTAGCTTAAGCAAGTGTTGGATTAAGTTGTTAGCTGCCATGTTCTGTATTATGGATTACTATATGCTCGCACTTCTGTCGCGGAACATTCAGGCTGAGTTTTCCGTTTGATTTTAGCAACCCAGTTGCTAAAATCATTTGAAAAACTCAGTCTGTTAAATAGCTAATATTCCGAAGTACCAAAAATAAAAATAAAAAATAGAAGTGGATATACTCGTGTAAGTAATTGCTAGTAAAAGTGAAGGGAAAAAAGAAACTAGACTTTCATTTTCCATCACCTGCAGTGTTGGTAGATATTTTTGTGATGAATCTAATCATTGAAGTATGAACTGTGGGCTTTGCTGATAAACTATGGGCGATTCTTCTGTACCTATTTTGCCAGCACAATTTAAAACAAGGGGAAAAAGAGAGTGTTGGGTCCGGAGTGTCCCTATGGATTTGGTTACACAGTGCCACTCCATGTGACCGCTTTAAAAATAGATTTGCTGGTGCGACGTTGAATGCCATAAAAGACTTAATTGAAGTCCTTCCTAACACCGATTGGTTTTAAGAGAGATGATGGAAAAACGGTCCGATAGAGAGACAAGAATTCTCACGAGAAAGTGACAAAATGATACCACTTTACAAGGAGTTTTCCAAAAAATTCAAAAAATAATACACGGAAACACTTAATTTTTTGATTTGAAATACTGTGATTTTAGCACCTGCTGAACTCATTTGCTAAAATCATGGTGATTTTAGCAACTGAGTTGCTAAAATCTTTTGGAAAACTATTTATAGTTTGATAAGTTGTCTATCACCTGCAGTTGTTGCTGTAGAATTGGGAAATTCCGTAATGTTTCAACATCATTGAGCTCTAAAATTGTGGGCTTTCGTTCATGACTCTGGCCTCATTCCACTAAGCAGATTTTTAGTCTTGTTCTACTAAATAGATTCTTGGGTATTTTATCATTTTACGTTTTATGAGACATGTCATTCTTCAAGTCTCTTCACATACGTCAACCAAAAAAACCCATCAAACAAAAAAGCCAAGCTTAGTGGAACAGGACCTCCGTGTTGTGTGTGCGTACGTGAGAACCTAACAACGAAGATCCCAATTCCCCACTAATAAGTGGTTGAACAATCAACACTCCGATTGACGACGGGAAAATGATTTCCGAACATGAATTTCGTACCAAAGAAACGTAAGAACAAAATAATGCGAATAAAGATAAATTTTCTACCCTAGTTAGGTACACATCCAATGAATACAGTTCAGAACAAAGAGTACCCATGAGAGGTGAGTTTCATAGCGTAAGATCCATCCGTTATAAATGTGGGCCCCTTGAAATTCATAGTTTTTGTGGGGCCTAAATCGGTCGCAACGCTCGCTTTAACTCAGGGCCGGCTCTGCATTGAAATTCATAGTTTTTGTGGGGCCTAAATCGGTCGCAACGCTCGCTTTAACTCAGGGCCGGCTCTGCATTGATACAATTTTTGAGACATGACGAAGTAAAAATGGCGCGCCACAAGTTGAATCCAAATCTGTGTCCGGTGGTTGTGTACATAGCTTGCTTTCTATGAGGAAGTGGTCGACAAACAGATTGTACCAGCAGACACAGTTGAATTTAGTAAAGTCACAGGACCTCGTAGGGGGAAGAATTTGGGTGGCAGCACGTGGTATTTGACGTGGTACCCTTAATGCCTTATTACAGCCGTCCATCTCAGTAATCAATGGTGCGGTTATTAAATAGACTCTTCCAGACAAGAGTTTATTTAAAATCCGTTGGACAGTCGGCATAAGCGCCGAGTACCGCCACGTGGCCACCCTGGGCCTACACGCATCCAAATTCTTTTCCCTCACAGGGATTCAATAATGGATTCAAGACTGGTAGGTTTGTGTTAAGATAAAAATGGAAAAGATGCAATGATTTGATACAGATATGAAAACATCATTCACTCTATGAATTTTCTCAATGAAAATAATGAATGTATAGAGGTAACACCTTTTATGGAAATCACATGTAAGTGTGCGAAATTGATGTCATACGCATCCGATCAAAATTAAGCCGCAAAACTAGTGGAACTAGATTAATCCAAACTGTTATTATTACTAAATATTTTAGATCGCCCATCTAGGAAATTTTTTTGGGTACCAAATGGGTACCACCTGTCCATGCCGAGCACAATCTCGGCCGTCCAAAGTGTTTTGGACGGCCAAGATTGATTCCCTCTCTCTCCTCTCACCGGACCACTCTCTCTCCTCTACTAGACCGTCGGATCGCGTTTTGGATGGGTGAGATTGCCGAGCGAGTACCACGTGGGCAATATCCACCCGGCACTAAAAAATTTCTCCACATCTAGACTTCTGATAGTGAACGGTTACAAACTCTCCAACTTCTTATACTAGGGCCGGCTCATGGCATAAGCCAATGAAGCTACCGCTTCGGGCCCCCTCAAAATGTAAAAAATAAGAGCTCCCAAACATGTAACCCCCCTTAAAAATATAAAAAATACGGGCCCCAAACATGTAAGCCTCTTATATATTGTAATGGTTGGTAATTTTTTGATGACTATATATTTAAATTTGTTCAATGATAATTATTTTGTTATCGTTTTTTGTGAAGATGTGTTGAAAATTTTTATTATGCAAAATACATGGACGACCTCCTCTAATGAATCCGTTTTAGGCCTCCAAAACTAATGAGTCGGCACTCTTTATATCCTCGTGTCTTCACAAGATTGAGCATTGATAAGGGTTAATAATCTACTTGCCCCTTAAACTATTCAATTTTTAGTTAAATCCCCCTCCATCTACCAATTGAATGTACTTGCCCCTTCAACTATATAAACATTAGTTACTTGGTCCAATCCCTCACTTTCCATCCAATTCATGGATGGAAAACTTAACAAAAACCCCAATTGGTGCTTTTGAAGGGCATTTACGTCTCTCATCTAACAATATATGTTTTTATGTTTGTAATCTCCTCTTCTTCCCAAAAAATCAGTCCTCTCTCTCTCTCTCTCTCTCTCTCTCTCTCTTTCTCTCTCTCCATACATTTGATTCGGTTGGGGGTTCTATTTCCTCTCCTTGTCTTTGATAAATTACCTGACGTCTTCTAATATTCGAACTTGATCCTAATAAAGTACGCTACTTCTATCTGACCTACTTACTCTTAACCTTCTCTATCCTCCTCATTTTTATTGATCCTCCAAGCAAGGCATGAAAAACAAACATTAACAGTAGGAAACAAAATGTAGCCATAACAGTTGCACCAAAAAAATATACGATCTGAAGCACATTTTTAATTTTAAAAAAAAAATCATTCTTTTTTTTTCCCGTCCTTATCCACGGAGCACCGATTCACAAACAAAGAACAACAAACCCACATCGATCATTTTTTAATCAGTAAAGAGAACTATTATTATATACAAAGTGGATAATCTAGATTTTCTACCATTTCGGTAGTGTCAAACTCAATACAAAAAACTTACATTTCGGTTTGGATTCCTTTGGACCTCTCAAAATCCATGCCATCTCCCCACAATCCAAAGTCGTCAATCCAGTCGCTTTTTGGTTTCTTACATTTTGATTCCGATCGTTTCATACTGATTTCTCTCTTTGATCGATTCCTTTGGTCTCTCTGTCTCTCTTTGATTGAGTAAGTTGAGGGGTTAGAAATTACGGCTGCCAATTTACCCCCAAATACAGGATTGAGTGGGTTTGGGTGGAAAAGTCTATTTTACCCTTCAATTGGTAGCAAATTAAGATGGTTATGGTTTTTTCTTACTTTTTCTGTTAATTTGGATGGATTCGACCAAGTGACTAACATTTACATAGTTAAAGGGGCAAGTAAGTTCAATTGGTAGTTGGAGGGGCATTTAACTAAGAATTCAATAGTTCAAGGGGCAAGTGGATTATTAACCCCATTGATAACCGGTTCTTTTTCCTAGCGGGCAGGGGCACCTACAAACAGAGGCATAATTTTCCAAGACCTTTACCTCGGACTCGTTAGAGCCCAGAAACGTAGAGTTCTTAATTTCCTCAAAGGGTAGAAAGGTCAAATTTGACTAGGACTTGTTCTCAAAACAACCACAGTAGATAGTTGTGTGACTTGGGACTTGTTCTCTCTTAGGTTTCAGGTTTGAAACCTTAATACAAGATTTTACTTCGGCTTTAACTGAGGTCTCAACCAGTGTGACGCGATATTAATACTCCAAAAATTAGTCGATGCACATGTAAACTTGCTCTGTGTAAGGGAGGTTCAAATTTGAGGCCAAATATTTATGAAAAATATGTGCTAGAAAGGTAAAGATGATTGACATTCAGTGGAGCGAATGAAGTGACCTGGAGGGATGAAGGTGGCGGCAAGAAGTACAGAAGAAACTATGACAGTAATTCCCTTAAGAGAGTGTTCCGCTAAGGTGTTTTTAAAATAAACTGATTTTTAATGATTCTTTGTGTGATGTATTGTAAGAGAATGACATGTCTTGATTTTTAGAAAAAAAAAAAACAGTTTTTTGTTAGTGGAACACCCCCCAAGTCATTATGAGGTATATTACTCAATAAACTTAGCGGAAAGGCACTAGAAAGAATATTCTCTCGAATTTCGTGTCTTTAAAGTATGAAAGGAATGTCTTATACTTACAAGAATTCCCCACGATGGTCTTGGTGGAGTGCCCCTCCCCAATTTCGTAGCGAGCTCCTCTCCTTTGGAAGCCACCAAGATTAGAGATCTGCCGTCCATTTCCTTTTAGGTAAGGTCAAGATTGTCAATTATGCCTACATTGTTGCCAAGCCTCACAGAGCCCCTCAAGTCTTGCCTCATGATCAGAGCAGACGTGAACGTTTAGTAATATAAAACCGATCTAATCGGACCGAGCCGATTAACAGAGCTATGAATCCAAATCTGTGTCCGGTGGTTGTGTACATAGCTTGCTTTCCATGAGGAAGTGGTCGACAAACAGATTGTACCATCAGACACAGTTGAATTTAGAAAAGTCACAGGACCTCGTAGGGGGAAGAATTTGGGTGGCAGCACGTGGTATCTGACGTGGTACCCGTAATGCCTTATCACAGCCGTTCATCTCAGTAATCAACAGGGCGGTTTTTAAATAAACTCTTCAAGACAAGAGTTTATTTAAAATCCGTTGGACGGTCGGCATACGCGCCGAGTACTGCCATGTGGCCACCCTGGGCCTACATGCATCCAAATTCATTTCCCTCAGAGGGATTCAAGACTGGTAGGTTTGTGTTAAGATAAAAATGGAAAAGATGCAATGAATTGATACAGATATGAAAAAATCATTCACTCTATGAATTTTCTGAATGAAAATAATGAATGTATAGAGGAATTGCTGTCATACATATCCGATCAAAACACACCAATGATTCGTAAGGATAAGAGATTTTGAAAACCAAAATCAAGCCGCGAAACTCGTGGAACTAGATTAATCCAAACTGTTATTATTATTAAGGGGTGTTCCACTAACAAAAAAACTGTTTTTTTCCAAAAACCAACAGGTCATTCTCTCCCAATACATCACATAAAAAACTGTGAAAAAACAGTTTATTCAAAAAACCACCTTACTGGAACACCCCCTAAATATTTTAGATCACCCATATAAACTTCTAACAGCGGACGGACGTTACAAAATCTCCAACTTTATACCCTCGTGTCCTCACGAAGTTGAGCATTAGAGTTATCATGGCTCTAACCACAGTAGATTGGTGTGTGACTTAGGGCTTGTTCTGGATCTCTTAGGTTTTAGGTTCGAAATCTTAATACAGGGTTTTACTTCGGCTTTAACTGAGGTCTCAATTGCTGTGACGTGAGATTAATACTCCAAGAATTAGTCGAGATGCATGTAAGCTTACTCTGTGTAAGGAAAGTTCAAATTTGAGGTCAAATATTTATGAAAATATATGCGCTAGAAAGGTAAAGATGATTGATTGTCAGTGGACGGCATGGAGTGACCTAGAGGGATGAAGGAAATACAGAAGAAACCAAGACAGTAATTCCCTTAAGTCATTATGGGGTATATTACTCAATAACCTTAGCGGAAAGGCACTAGAAAGAATATTCTCTCGAGTTCCGCGTCTCTAAAGTATGAAAGGAATGTCTTATACTTATAGGAATTCCCCGCCCCAACTTTATAGCGAGCTCTTCTCCTTTGGAGCCACCAAGGTTAGAGATCTCTCCTCCATTTTCTTTTGGGCAAGGTCAAGATGGTCAATCATGCCTATATTACTACCAAGCGTCATAAAGCTCCTCAAGTCTTGCCTCATGATCAGAGCAGACGTGAACGTTTAGTAATATAAATATGTTTATGGCCCACTCGTGCTATCTATAAGCCAAGGTTACCAGAATTGTGACAAGTAATCTCATCTCCCTGGAAATTAATTATCTTTATTTGGATCAAATAGTCGTTTTAGATAATCAACGTGAGACTTATAATTACTTGACAATTCCACCAAATAGACGTGAGCCAGGCCTCGTCTATCTATAATCTACCAATCTGGGTACTTATTTATCGTGAACGGTTCGAAACTCGACCAGGTAAAGACTTGTTCGAGTTTGATTCGGATATTAAATGAATTGAATCTGAGCACCAATTTTAGGCTTGTTTGATAAATAAGCCGGACATGAACTTGATAATATTCGGTTTGACTAGGCTCGCGAACCTGGAGTATAGATTAGAAATGACTAATGGCCAAAAAAAAAAAGAAAAAAAAAAAGAATGAGCTTTAAAATATAAGTAAACAAGTTACTTAGATGGGCCTGGAAAATAAAATTTAATGAATAAACTTTGTTTATTCAATGAATTTCTTATTCATCCACCAAAAAAAAGCCACACGCGTGTGAAGTTGTGAACTACAAATTTTGAAATTGTTATGCCGGTTGAAGCCAAACCAATAGTCTTGGCACGCAATAAATTTCTTCCAAATTGATACACTTTAATTCTAATGTCATTTCATATGATTGGTGCTCATATGTTCGATCTTGGCAAACATACATTATCAAACCAGTTCGATCTTGGCGTATTGTTCTTAGCATTTTGCTTGTTCACGAGGTACGAAAAGAATAAAAAGTTACCCCAGTTGAAGTTTTGCGTGTAAAAGGTACGCTTACCTAAGTCATGCTCCATTTCCAATTTTTGGTTCTTCATTCTATTCTAACCACATAAAAATTTAGTTATAATTTTAAATCAGTATTGAATTTTATATTCAATATTGATCTCGTTTGATAGATCTCAATTAGTTCTATAAAACAATGTTTTCAAAATCATTTAAAATAATGTAAATTACGAGATATAATCAATTGAAAAATGCACGAACTCTATAAAAAAAACAAAAAAATTTGGACAGAGGGAGTATTTAATATGTAGGAGCATTATTCCTTGTACTATCACTAATGATGTACCCCTACTTCATGTGCAATCACTTGATTGATAGACTTTTTCAATTTAAATTGGTCTAGCTGATTTGGGATACTCATAGTGACCCAAGTCACTACATTCCCATGGTGATCTCAATTGTGAGTCTTATATAATCTGTATTTGGGATCAGAACGATACAATTTGTCGGGAATATTGAATAGATCATTCATGTAAAAAATCAAATTAATTGGATATTGATATCCTTATGTTTGGATATCATTTATATGGCCAATATCATTTAGAGAATATATTGTAAGACAAATCTGTCTCAATTGTGTGTTTACCAATCTCTGATGATCATTATTTTTTGTACCCATAATGTGTTCAACATTCTTGAAAAAATGAACGATTCCGTCTGATCCCAAATAAAAATTTCAGAGGCCCACAATTGAGGTCACTACGGGAATGTAGCTCACTACGGGAACCTGAGTAACTAGCTAGCTAGCATCTTAACAAACAATAGTTATCCTCCATCTAGGGCTTTTAATGCATCCAAATACTTGTGGCAATATTCATGTTCGTTCTGGTATGGGTGACCGTGTCCGATTTTTGGACCAGGTGGAGCCGGATCTGGGGTTTCCAGATCCGGACTACTAATGACGTTGGTGGCGGCGACGATGGGTGACAGCTCCAGCGACTTGCTCCGGCGTTCTTTATTTTCCTGCACTTTTTTTGTTGTTAGTTTTGTAGGTGGTTTTGGCTGGTCGTTAGTTAGGAGGTTTTGCGGCCGTAAGTTTTGTAGGTAGTTTTGGCAGGCAGTTTCGCGGCCGTGGTTTTGTTTGTCGGTTTTGGCCTGTGGTTTTGTTTAATATACAACACCAAAAAAAAAAAAAAAAACTCTTTCACCTTCTATATGATGCATAATGTTTTCATATAAATTCACATCATTTCAATGAAATCCCTGGCCACAAATTTGAGGGTGGTGTTCTGCAGTTTGCGAATTTTATCAACTTTTGAAATTTAAGAATTCAAGATTAATTTTGTGAATTTATTTGCATATATTAATGGATTAATATGGTCATGTGGATAAACAATAGTTGAATATATGTGGCGTGTCATTATCATCCCCTTATTTGATGACACAAAGACCAAAGATAGTACATTGAAATGCATGTAAGAAAGAGACATGTAAGACATTTCTTTTTTTGTTCCTTTTAACAAAGAACAAGACAATTCCAACAAAATTTACTATAAAGTAGGTGAAAATAAATTCCACTTTATTCCTTACATGTAAAGGCAAGGGATTGGGTATGAAGTCATTATTGTTGTGAAATGTGAAATTGTGGGTATTGACAAGATACCTTTAATTACCACAGCCCAATAATTGGATAGTTTGAAAGTTAGATGGAAATGAGAGGAACATGAGAATGGAAGTGGAGACAAGGATCCAAAGGGTGATCATGGTGGACCATCCATTCCACTACTTGTATGAAAAGGGTAAGAGTGAGGATTAGGTAATATTCCTTCATCATTTGGGGAAATGTTGTGTCTACAATTTTGAGATAAACCAATGAAATGTGGAGATAAAAATGTGCAGCTAAATACAATAAGAATAATAAATTCTAACTATTTTGAGTTAGGATTGATCCGACACTCACCATGTGCAACTAATATAATAAGAATAATAAAATCTATTGCGATTTAAAGAGAGTTACGATATCGCGACAACATGTGGCGATAAACAAAAGATACACCAACGAACATTAATAAGGTGAGACTTTATTAGAGATGTGTATATACAAGCATAGATAAACAGTTGTAACAGTGGTCTACAAGAACTAATTACAAGAGAGGTTTAAAGGGGCTAGGGCCCGCCTTGGGCCCCATTTTTGGGATCCGAAATGGAATTTCGTTGTCAATATCACTCAAGATATGCAACGAAGATAACTATGGACTTTCAGGTACCAGTCTGTAGATTAACAAGAACAACATTGATAAGTAAGAAATCATAAATCCTTCAATTCAATAATTCCATTATTGTGATCCCATCGAGAGCCTCATCTGGTAGTTTTTGGCTTCCAAATGAGAGGTTTGGGGTTCGAGTCTATGGAGAGATATCGAACCTCTTTTGGTTGTTAACTCATTTAACTTTCTTTTAAACCCGATTGATGTAAAAAAAAAAAAACCCTATACATCAACTAAGTACTACAAAATTTTCATCGAGATGTTCCAGGCTCTACATAGTCCTACATAGTCCTATATTTACTGGACTCCTACGTAAATTCCTATATTTAGAGTATAGTTTGAATAGTTTCAATAGATATTCATAAAAAGTTCACAAAATTTCAAACATAATTTAAAAGTAAGAACAATTATCATATTGAGCACTTTAAAATATGATAAATGAAAACGTGTGAGAATGGTACGGTGTGTCATTAGATGATACGATAGTAACAATACTCGATATTAATTTCTTCAATTTATCAAAATGGTTCCATAAAATCTAAAATGAGTGAATTTTATCTTGAAAAGTCATCCTACCAAATTTGCTCTCATACTTCGGCTCCTCTTACTTAAATTTTCTAGCTCAACCATTGCACCTATGGGCTATCAATTTCTCTATTGGACCACGAAAATTTTACCTCAACTTTAATTAGAGATCTTGCTAGTCAACAGTTAGATTGGTTCTCCAGATTAGTTGGTTGACTCAATCCTTTGGACCGGATTAATGGACCAATTCCGAGTTATTAAAAAAAAAAAACTATACCATATTAAATGGCGACAAGTCTATCAATATTGAAAAGTAATTATGAACTTTGTTGTTTCTCTAAAGTTAGAAGATTCACAGATTTTTTTGGCCGAGCCAAAAAAAGAAAGAAAAAGATTCACACCTTTTAAAAAGCAGCAGAAAAGATGGAGGAGAAGTTAATGATAGCAGTACTTATTATGAACTTATGATTTAGTAACAACAGTAATCATACCAGTCTACATTTAATACATCATGACTCAGCTTCTATAAAAAGTTCAACTATTTTTTTTCTTTTGAAAACCGGATAGCCGAGGCAGCTTGTGCGCATCTCGACTAATTTCGGAGCCTTGGAAGTAACAATCGGGCATAACTCCCAGTGACCTCAAGGTTTGGAATGGTTGTTCTATGAAGAATTCGAACATGCAACCTCGCGTTCAAGCACTTATTGAATTCTTATACCCACTTTGCCAACCCTTTTGGGTATAAGTTTAACTATTCTAATAAGTTATTTTCACTCTCATTCTTTAGACCTTACCAGATATAGAAAGTTTCCAAATCAATATTATATGCTCCAGCTATCAATCTCTGCACTTTGGAAAATTGATTTTTGCACTCATAGTGTTATCATTTGCACTTTTTTTTTTGGTTTAATTTATCTAAATGTAATATATTGCCCTTTCATGCTTGAAAAATGAATAAATGAAATTGTAATAGTACTATACAATGGTAAATTCAGAAATTCAACAGAGTGGAAGCACTTAATTAACAACAAACGTGAAAATTATTTCCTTGCCAACCACAATGAGATAATACTACAATTTGACACTCATTATGAACAACATAAGTCATGCATAATTAGAGTTTGAGCTAAGAATTTTTTAGTGGGGTCAAAATTTTAACCAGAGTACGTCAAGAGTCAGGTGTAGGATATTTAGTTAAAAAAAATTTATTAGTAACTTTCTTTTAAAGTAATTTTACATGATCATTGTTGAAAACAAATAAAATTATGAATTAAATTTCCCATCTAGAAAAATAACTTGTAATAATTCAACAAGTACAAATCAACCACCAAGCAAAAATTAAAGCATATAATGAGAGGTATATCTTTATTTTTTGACATATATATGCACCAGAAATGTACATATTGTAATTTAGAAAAAAAACTTACATAAAACAATGTTCAAAATTGAGTCGGTACGAGCCCTCTTGTAGGACCCGCTCCTAGTAGTATGAATTCACATAAATAAAGGTAAAAAAGAGGGCGCGAATGGTAGAAAGGATCAAAGGAAGTGCAAAAATTACTACCATGGATATTTTTGGAGCATTCCTATAGCAAGAAATGCAATCTGAAAAGTCCAATCCAATGGGAAGGAAAGTAATCGAGTAGTTTTTTTTACCTAGAGCAAAAGGAAAAGCAAGTGACTTTTCCAAATTTTCAAAAGCTCACTCAATATTTTTGTATGGTAAAAATGGATAAGGGCCAGTAACGGGCCTCGTTTCTTGCAAGTGGAGTGGTACTCTAATGGTAAGCATCATATATTCTCATGTATTCGACTGAATTCAAATTTCACTATGTACAACTAACACACTGACTTATAAAAAAAAATAGACCTTGTTTCTTTCCGGAGGGGCTGTTTGATAATCAAAATTCAACACTTACAATTGAATGAATTGAGTAATAATTAGGTTTGATAAACACATTTTACACTGCTTAATTAAAAGATTAAGTGTCTCTTAAAATGTAAGCTAAAAAATTGATAAAGAATAAATTCATGAGTGCTTGCATTCAATTCTTTCCTCCTCCACCACTACCCTCGATAAAGCAGTCATTATCATTGTCGTCGTCACCACCACCACCACCACCGCAGCTACTAACCTACTATAGATACCACCACCAATACTCCACCATTACCACCACTATCACCACCACCAATAACCATCACTCCCATCGCCTTTGCCATGCATTACCATCACCACTCCACCGCTACCACACACTCTTTCGCCGCCTCCACCACCACCACCACGATCTGCCACTCCACCACCACTTCGCTAGCACTTCAACACTCCATCGCCACCACCACTAAACCACCGCCACCACAAGCATCGCCGCCAATACTCCACCACCACCATGACTACCATCATCACGACCACCACCGCCGTTGCCGTCACAATCGATCAACACTCCACAACTCCATTCTCGCGCCACCACAATCACCACTTTACGACTACTATAAATGCATAGTGACCATTATCAAAAGTAAAAAAAAAATCATTATAACTAATGAAACTAAAATTAATTCATCATTTGGTTTAAATTCACTGCTTAATATATTTATCAAACAGCTTTTCAACTTAAAATATTTAGCATTAAACTTCTAGAACTTTCAGTTTTATGAAACGGCACATTTGAAAGCAACTGAATTCAGAATAGACTAATGGAAATCACCCTTTTGAAATTGTTTTTAGTATTTTGTGGTGAATATGGTGGCACGTATAAAGTGGTCCCATGGACCATGGTGAATGCTGACATTTGTTATATCTAGCTATGAAATTTTATGTCATGCAAGAAGGAAAACAAATGGTGTGACTGTGGAACACTTATTGAGGTTTTCGTTAAGAAAAATAATTTTTACATTCCACTTTTTCATAAATTCACTGTAAAATTTTCTTTTTTTGTGTGTCCAGGTCAATTAGAGGTTTCCGATTCTTTCTTTCCTACCTTTTAGTATTCACCAAACAATATAATTTTCAAAGCACTTAAAAAAGTTAAGAGTGCAATTAGAAACACGAAAGTGACAATTTTTTTTCTCTAATCAATGTTATCACCAAATGATTCTATTGACATTTTTGTGTTATTTTTATGCAAGAAAGGGGAATTTTCTATCGGTTTTGTTGATCACTATTTTCTTTGATGATAACTCAAGGTGTGCGGGTTAACTTAAGACCAGGGTCGATTAATTCTGTGGGTAACAAATCTCACTATCCACTAATTAGAGATCTATTTAAATTCGGAGTAAAGTCCCATATGAATTGGCTTTGTAAGAGTTGGCCGTGGCACTGAAAAAATTTCAAATTTGAAACCTAGGAGAGAGTTTCGGCCCTTTTGTCGGGCGGATAAGGTTTACAGGGATAAGAAATGAGGATGGATAAGAGGTGGATATGGTATGAGGGAGGATCAGTTAAAAATGTGGTATTAGCTAAGAAGGAGTTTGTTTGGTAGTTGATATGGGTGGATAAGAGTAGGTGGATAAAGAAAATGTAAGAAATTACTTTGTTACCCTTATATAATGTTTGTAAGGAGAATACAAAAAATATTTGAAGGGCCATAGAGGTAATTGTCCGCGCCCGGATAAGTTAACGATGTGGTGTGAGATGAGATAAGCTAGGACACTTGCAAGAGTCTTAAATTCTCCGGAAGATAAGCAATCTGGGTGTTAAAGGCGAACCAAAAACACCAAAGAAAGACCCGCCCTTCTTAGCTTATCCCAGCCCCACCCTTGCCTCTGCTCCTTCCAAAAATCAACAATCATGCCCGTTTGAGACCTTAACCACCAGAGCACCGACGTATTCATGTGCGTTTATCTACTCACTCTTAATTTCCTGCCCTTATTATGTAGGGTACCCTATTGTGAATGATGAGGAGTTTTGGCATGCATGTGGACCTAGTTTTGTCAAATCTAAAAGTTTTGGCCATATATCTAAGGATTTAGGTATATAGTTTCTACCCTAAATGAATCTACAATAATGGATTAATAAGGAATGGATTTCGTTCTGAAATCCTAGTCTAAAAAAGTTTATAAAGTTTCAAAATCTTTGGTCTGTTAATATGGGGACAAGTGCTTAACCATGAGGTCGTATGTTCGAATTTCACGGAGGCAAACCATCCCAAACCTTGGGGCCACTGAGGGTTATACACGATTGTTACCTTCAAGGCCCAGGAATTAGTCAAGGTGCGAGTAAGTTGGCCCGGATATTCGGTTATCAAAAATAATATGGGGACAAGTGCTGTCTAGTATTTCCTTTAATGTGGTGAAAGTGTTCAAAATTTCACCTGCAGAAATTGTTCGAAATTCGGTATGATACATGGAGTCAGGGTCTGCAGTTAGGCACTAAAAATTGCGTACACGTATAATGTATTTGACTTTATTTTATTTGTCTCGTTGAAAAAATTGAAGTAGATTAAACATCAATCACACATTTCCAATGTCAGCTAACATTAATTTCACCCCAACTCGATCTGACGAAGAAAATAAATTGTTCGAATTAAATAATTAGATTCCGATAAGGGTCTCACTGTACGTGTCCAAAGACTCACGCCCCTGATAGCCTAATAGTAAACACTTTGTTCTCTCATGCATTCGATAAGGTTCAAATCCCATCCACTCCATTCCCAATCCCCTAATGATAGAGTAGATTAGATTTCTTTGTGAAAAAAAAAAAAGAAGACTCAGCCCCTTAAGAGGGTGTTCCACTAACTTGATTTTTTTGGTTTTTTGGGTTTTTTTTTGGATGTTTTGGTTTTGCAAAAAAACTAACTTGTTCCACTAACTAGTTTTTTGGTTTTTACTTTTGCAAAAAAACTAACTTGTAACAATTAAACTAGTTTTTTGTATGTTTAGTTTTGCAAAAAAACTAACTAGTTTTTTGGCTTTTTTGGTTTTTAGTTTTGCAAAAAAACTAAGTGGTTTTTTGTTAGTGAAATGAGATAGTTTTTGAGTTAAAACAAATTTTTTTTTTTTTAACGGAACGGGGCCTAAGTATAATCTCTTTCAAATATACGGTCCTTGATCGAAAAAAAGTGAATAAGAATACAGTGTCTGACCTTAGAAAAATGAATAGAATATTTCACTATTAACTAATTGGAGTGGTAGTCCAATGGACGATATTTTGTACTCTCATGTGATAGGGAAGCGGGGGCCTGTGGTGAGTCTGTTGACCAAGTCACCACCATAGGCTGTGTAGTGGTGCCAAACGGCACAGTTTTGGTACCAAAACTAAGCTTTTGCAAAATGTAATTTTGTGGGGCCCACTTTCGGGTCTCACACAAATGATCCAAACCGTTAAAATAATTTTAAAATAATTATTAAGGTGATTTCGGTGAAAATCATGCCCATTGGATATTTTTACGTTACTCATCTATTCTTTGATTTTCATTCAGAATTTAGGACCCTGCCAGTTTGAAAGAACTTTCAGGAAAAGTTATAAAATTGTGGGTTCGGAAAATCATTAATCTGAACTATAAGAGTCGTAGGGCTCATTGAGAAGAGTATCTAGTAAAAAAATTATCTTGTTCGGACATCGATAGGTATCAAAACACTAAAAATATGTGTTTTTTTTATACCTATCGATGTCCGAACAAGATAATTTTTTTATTAGATACTCTTCTCAACGAGCCCTACGACTCTTATGGTTCAGATCAATGATTTTCCAAGCCCACAATTTTATAACTTTTCCTAAAGGTTCTTTCAAACTTGTAGGGTCCTGAATTCTCCGAGATCACCTTAATAATTATTTAACAGTTCGGATCGTTTGTGTGGACCCGAAAGTGAGCCCCACAAAATTACATTTTGCGAAAGTGGGCCCCACAAAATTACTACACAGCCTGTGGTGACTAATCACCACAGGCCCCCGCTTCCCATGCGATAGATGGTGGTTTCAAACAATTTCAATTTTCGGTCCGGTTTATCGGTTTTTTCATCCCTATCCTCTTTGAGGGGAAAAAAAAAAAAAAAAAAGGGTCCTCTCACTATCAAAATTTACCCGTGAAGACAAAAGGTTGTCACAAGTGGCACGTGACTTATAGCCTCCTCCTATGCGCAATTGGGTACACTAATAACTTCTTTAGCTCTAAAAAAATAACTTAAGTGAGAAAAAATACTACTAATAATTACTGGGGATCTAGTTCAACATTGTGCAGTGCACACGTGGCGTTTTCTCAGTAGTTTAATAGTGTAAATCATTGGGGTGCTATTTTTCTGATTAAAAAAGGTATATCCACTTGCACGTGATAATTTCCACTTAACTTATAATTTAATTAACCAACTACCAACCAACCTGTGCTTAAACTCCTCATTTACGTTTTTTTTTTGGTAATACAAGATGTCACAGGCCTGTTTACGCACACCTCGGACCAATACATACAGTCCTCTCATAGCCATTTTCAAGTTTACACGTTAAGCGAATTAACCCTAAAAGAAGTTGACAAAATAAATCGAACCCGGAAAAAAGGAGCAAATTAAACCCCTAAATCTCATGTAGGACCATGAGGCCTACCCTTGGAGTTAAACCTCCTTACTTTATCAAGCAATGAATTGGATGATTAATGCAAGAGTACCCAATTGTTCTTTACTTTTTCCATAATAATTAAGGTGGACTGCTGAACTCATCACCTAATAAAGCAAGTATCTTGCTAACGTCTACCCAGTAGTTAATATTATATAATGACAAGTTAGTTCATATATCAATGCAAATTTAATGGGTATTAATACATTCTCACAGATATTAATATAAAATACTTTTCTCGGATATCTATGCACTTTATACTTATTATACACCAACTATTGGATTGAGGTTAGTCTTTTTTCATAATTAAGTTACCAAGTTTGAGTTCGTGTTTTGGTTGTTATAAAATTTTCGTTCATAATTGGCTTGTAAATATAATATGAAATCAACTTTGAAAAGCAGTGAATGACTTGCATTGGAATTCGTGCAAAGCAGTGAAAAATAATAAAAATATAAAAATACCAAGAATATTTTATCGTGGTGGAAACTAAAAAGGGATTACTTTCTCAAATATTCACAAAGTCGTTGAGATTAATTTTTTTTTTAGGAGGGTGAAAAAAAGTTTCAAAACTTTTGTATTGACCATAGGGGGGACCTTTTACAAATTCCGTGGTCCGTGCCTACCGATCGTATAGTAAGTTCAAAGAAGACACAGACAGCTCCTGAAAGCGCACTTAAACGCCTCTCTCTCTCTCTCTCTCTCTCTCTCTCTCTCTCTCACTCTGTGTGTGTTTTTCTTCCTGGAAATTTACATACAACAAGAGAAGTAAAGAGAAAAGCAGTGTGTAAAGGATTCTTTTTCAGGTAACATAAGCTTCATTTTTCATTGCATTTTCAATGCTTCAATATGATGCATGTGTTCATTCAATTGATTTTTCATGCCTCTGAATCAATTTATATTTGTGGGTTTTTGTGGACTTTCTGGTAGTTTTCTTGTTTTGTTGTCCGTGCACTATTTTTGGGGATTTTTCTTGTTCTTTTTTCTGTTCTTGTTTGTTTCATCAAGAATTATACTCTCTTTACAATGAATTTGCTATATGTTATCTGCTTTTTTTTTTTTGAACAGAAAGACATTATATGTTATCTGCTTACGTATGCTATTTTATTGACTTTTCCTTTTACAATCCCTTGAGATCTCACATGGGTTCTGTGTTCTATCTTCCCCTACTGGCATTTCCTAATTAAATCTCTTGGTATCAGAATAATCTCTTTCTCCATCTCATGCACATAGATTTTGTAGAGTAGTGAGCCAGAATTTTTTTACTAGTTTTCATACATATCTAAAGTTAAACTGCAGAAAATAGGCAGAAAGATTAAGTGTATGGAACAGATTCACTTTGGGATGACCACTACAATACATCAAGATTGGAATCTACTTTCCGTTGTTCGTGTCGGGATTTAGTTCCGTGGATATATAGATTTGGTGGAATAGTCTTAGTATTGGGTACATGGAGATCGAATATACGATCCAACAGTGTAAGCATGCATGGTCAAAAGTTTTCCCCAACCTTTGAGGTAGAGAGTTCTTTGAGACAGAATCACTCCATGGTAGATCATCTCGTTGAGTGTGATTGTAAAATGTTGTCCTTTTTGTTGGGAATTTCTAACGTTGCAATTTGATACGTGTAAAGCTCATAATCTAGATATTTAGACTAGGGATTGCGTAAACAGATGGGAAATTTGGGTTTTTGTGTATTTGTTGGTGAAGCAGTGCTATGGACAAACATCCGGACACAAATATGTCCGGAGCCGTTGGATGCACGTGGGCTCCACACGATACACTTGGGACCCACACTCAACCGACGACTGTGGATATATTTGTGTCCAGACATCTGTGTCCGAAGCACTTTCCTTGCTGGTAGTTTAGATTTTTCCATACAGACATAGATGGTTTATTTGAATCAAAATTGATGCGGGTTTCTGCAGATTTGATTGGATGTACATAAACGGCGATCTGAGACACTTATTGTTGGCCTGAGAGCAATGCCAAACCAGCTATGGTTTGCACTGCAAATGATTTACTGGGATGGAGAGATTTTCCTAAGGGCCTCAGGGTCCTTCTCCTTGATGAAGACAGCAGTTCTGCTTGTGAAATAAGATCCAAACTTGAGGAAATGGAATATATTGGTTAGAAATTCTGGATTCCTCCTTTTTATTCCGCTATTCACATTCAGTTTTGCTTCCCAAATTACAGAAGTTCAGTTACAAGACCCTTCTGTGTTGGTCCCAGTTTTGCTTCCTAAATTACGTGGAATTAGCTACATCTTGTATTTGTAATATATGTTTCGTATTTTATGCTTCGCACTTCCCCCTTTTTTTTAAAAAAAAAATTGTGTGGCTTCCCTATTATGTAGCCCTCTTGTGAATTTTGTTTTTCAGTTTGAGTGTCCCTAGTTTTCATTTGTTATGATTCCACGGTCGATGTGCGTCTAACTTGAACTTTTCTGAACTAAAGGCAAAAAAAAGAATGAAAAAGCCTGACATGCATTTTGTTGGGGTTCTTGCCGCAAAATGGGTATTGAGCCAATAAATCAAGCCATAATCAAACCAAGAGAACACACAAGATTTTTACGTGGTTCGGATAAATTTGGTTTTTAAGCCAAACTTCCTACTCCACGGGCAGCCTCATCCATTCTCATTAATAAATCTCAATGAGCACACATATCCACTTATATATCAAATAAATCACTGTAGATATTACAAAAAATATCCATAAAAGTGGATTTACACAAATATCGGACTGAGGCGCGGATATCTCGCTTTCTTTAAGGAGATTCAAGTCCTTTGCGGCTTGGTTGAATCTTTAACTACTAGCCGATGCAGCAGAACTCCCACATGGCCCGTCTCCCCCAGGATACAACAGCCCGACTAATAAGTCGTGTTGGTTCAAACCACCCTGCACAAGTAAGTTAGAACCCAAAGCTCCACCAAATAAACACCCTTACATTTTGTTGGGTAATCTCTCTTTAATAACAATACACAAAATACAAGTATGGAGCATTACAGAGACCCTTAGTCACACTGCCTTAGGCTCTCAAAGCCTTCGGCTTGCTTCTTCTTATACTCATACACGAAATGCATACATATATAGATGCATGCAGGAAGTTAGTCAATCCTTAAGTCTCCTCCCCATTTGATGCATGAATCAATTAATTAGTCCATTAATTAGATACATAGCCATTAATTAGATACATGCCAACTCATAGCATGAGACAATTAGTCCAATACTTGGTCTCCCAAGATAAAATATGCCACCTCATGACATTCTAGAATATGCCCCCTTATTACTATTTCTAAATAATAATTGAAATACTTAAAAATCATGTTTTTCAATATTAAAATATATCAAAACTCCAACACATTTCGCTCTCTTTCATCATAGCATGCGCCTATACTTCGTAACGTGTCCTTGCCCTTGCCCTTGCCCTTTGCAGTATTTACATTCTGCGATGAGAATGAAGCTTTGACGGCAATTTCAAACAATACCGAGAACTTCCATGTTGCTATTGTAGAGGTAATAAAGTTCTATTTATTTATAAGAACTAAGATATCTGGAATGTAAGCCCTAAATAGCTCCTCTGTTTGATAAGACGGCATATACATTGAGTTATTTGGATGTTCATCAATCTAAATTGCCCTATCAGATCTGCATTTGTTTTACAGGGAAGAGATTGCAGAAGGATTCTGTAAAGGCTATTACTTCATTTAAATAGTTTGTCTTTTGGTTTATGGAACTCTATTCTGAAACATAAGGCTGCATCTTTCCTTAATCACTTAGCCAAAAGCTGCTTTTTATGTTACAGAAATTTCAATATAATTCTTGACATCTCATTCAATCACGTTAGTCCTATATCTTATCCTCTTCGTTATTTGGCATCCCGTAAAATTGAATAGAGCCTGGGCAAACTATTTTTTTGCATCTGTGCTTTATCTGGCATTTGTTTTCACAGGTAAGTAATGGAAACAGCCCTGGAAGATTCAAGTTTCTTGAAGTTGCAAAAGACTTGCCCACCATAAGTATGCACGAAAGTTGTAGTTAAAACCAACTTCTGTAGTCTACAAATTTTTAGTACAATTTTCGGCCTAGTGCCAAAACTAACGCAGATTGATTTCTATTTATGTGTTTCCACTGTTGCAGTGACTTCAAACATGCAATGCCTGACTACTATGATGAAGTGCATAGCGGTAAGAATTCCAAACTTCTAGTACGCTAAAAAAAACACTTGAAGTAAAACCAACCTAGAAATATTTTATGGTTTAATTTTAAATGGTCACTAGATATTCGATGCTTTGTTTTGTTTTGTGGCAATTTTCAGCTTGGAGCAGTTGAATTTCTCCTAAAACCACTTTCTGACGATAAACTTAGAAATATATGGCAGCATGCAGTTCACAAGGTTAACCTAAATTTCTGGCTTCAACACTTTAAGCTTTAACTATAAAATCATGTTTCCAATTTCGTGGAAACAAAATCATGAACTTATTTTTCTGAGCAGGCATTCAATGCTGGAGGAAAGGATCTCTCAGAATCTCTAAAGCCTGTCAAAGAATCCGTGGTTTCTATGCTGCATCTCCGTTTAGGAAACGGAGAAGCAAAAAGCAGTATCCCAGTAAAAACAGAAAACAAAACTCTTCTTGAAGATAATGAACAGGAGCACTCAGAAGGAAGTGACAAGTATCCAGCTCCTCCAACCCCACAATTGAAGCAAGGAGCGAGGTTAGTGGACGATGGGGATTGCCATGATCAAACGAATTTAACTTTAGAGAAAGAGGGTGGGGATCAGGAGGGGGAGTCTAAATCTGTCGACCTTACATGTGATGATTTAAGTGCTGAAATTTCTGTTCGAGAAAGCCATACTCAGGTATCGGGAGGGACGGTTATTAAAGAGGAGGATGAAGCAACTGGTGATTGTAAAAGTGAGGGTCATATGTCTTCGAGTCTAGAGAACAAACATGGTTCTAGTGATTCTGGTGGTGTTGCTGCAAATTCGGTCAAGGCATCTGGGATTCATAATTCAAATGGGAATAAAGCTAATAGAAAGAAGACGAAGGTAGGAAGTATGAGCTTGCTTCTAGGGTAACGATTAAATTAGTTATTTTGATAATTCAAGCATTTCCTCTCGACTTGTAATTCCTTCCTCAAAATAACAACTTTTACTGGGTATCACCACATCTTGACCTGCTATAGTTGTGGGAATTGAAAATTTTACTGAGCTTAAATAAATCTTTGGCTACTAGGCATTCATAATGGCGTAGAGAGTAGTAGCTCCATGTTGTTTTTCATAAGAGAAAAACTTATTCACGGAGGTGCCGTGAATAAGAAAATTGCAGCCCCCAATGCTACTTTGACACCTCAGCCAAATAGTACCATCACATGAGGGGAAAAGACAGTAGTGCAACACATGGAATCAAATCTCACATGTAGGACAAAAATGCCTGTGCGACAAACGGAATCAGACTCCTTCAACTTAACAATGGTCAGTAGAAAAGTCTTTTAGTATAAATTTAGGCTGAATTATTACCACAATTACAATTCCCACTTGAGTTTCAATTCCACGTTTATATTTTCTAGTTCTTCTAGTGAGCTCTTCCGTCCTCCAAGAATGTCAATAACGAGAGATTACTCGTACTGTATCGAAAAGAAATACTTTTGCGAAAAAGACCTCTGCCGTATGATCAATCAGTTGTTCTGGTTTAGTGCATAATTTTTTTGATCATCGTGTGATATGCGGCGAAGATGTACTAGTACGCGAACTGATTGATCATATGGCAGAGGTCTTTTTTCGCAAAAGTATTTCTTTTCGATACGGTACGAGTAATCTCTCGTTATTGACATTCTTGGAGGACGGAAGAGCTCGCTAGAAGAACTAGAAAATATAAACGTGGAATTGAAACTCAAGTGGGAATTGTAATTGTGGTAATAATTCAGCCTAAATTTATACTAAAAGACTTTTCTACTGACCATGGTTAAGTTGAAGGAGTCGGATTCCGTTTGTTGCACATGCATTTTTGTCCTACATGTGAGATTTGATTCCGTGTGTTGCACTACTATCTTTTCCCCTCATGTGATGGTACTATTTGACTGAGGTGTCAAAGTAGCATTGGGGGCTGCAATTTCCTTATTCACGGCACCTCCGTGAATAAGTTTTTCTCTTTTCATAATATTTCCCTAGTGTATATTACAATGCACCACTGTTTCTCTAGATCTTGGACTCATCTAAGTGACATAGCTTTCCTGTAACTCCACACAAACCATACGAACTACTTTGACTCCATAGTGCTATAGTACTTGCTTGATTGTAGCCCATGAAGATCGCGGCTCAATTCTCATGTAATCATTGAAGTGAGATCCTTGTATGAACCTTCAGAATGATTTTAATTTAAGTTTCTTCTCTGGCTTCACCATCTTCGGCTACCAAATGGATGTTTAAGTGTGCATTAACTTCGTTTCGACAATTTGTTAACACAACCAAGTGCAAAATTTGCTCTCAACTTGTCCACAAATGTCAAGTTGAACATGTTTTATGGGATCAAATCAGAATTGTTTTCACAAGATTTCAACTTTCAAAGAATCTGATATACGTGTGCTACATTTTTTGTTCTCATTTGTTGGGTTTCAGGTTGACTGGACGTCTGAACTGCACAAAAAGTTTGTAAAGGCTGTAGAGAAACTTGGTGTTGATCAGGCCATTCCTTCTCGAATACTAGACTTGATGAAAGTGGAAGGATTGACGAGGCACAACATAGCTAGCCATCTCCAGGTTGGTGGGAAATACGTGGTTTATCATTGCAAGGCTCTGTTTTTTGATTAGTTTTCAATCTATTCTCTTCAAAAATATTTGGTTGGGTTTTGCAAAACATTTGAAGAGTTACCTTTTTACAAAGACCTATGGACATGGAAACGAAATCCTTATTTCTTTCCTTCTCCTAATTTAATCTCTTAGATTTTAACGTACGACTTAATCTTTTTGAAGCAGAAATACAGAATGCAACGTAGGCACATTTTGCCCAAGGAAGATGGTAGGAGATGGCCTCACCCAAGAGTATCCTCACAAAGGATTTACTATCCTCAGAAACCTGTCATGGCCTTCCCTCCATATTACTCCAACCACACCGTGCCAGCTGGTCAGGTCTACCCCGCGTGGGGACATACTGGAAGTTACCCTTCCGGTGTCCAAATGTGGGGTCCTGCTTTCTATCCGCCATGGCAAACTACAGAAAGTTGGCAGTGGAATCCGTACTCAGGGGTAACGTTTGCTCTCACATGCTTCTTTATTTTTTACGGAAACAAGATAGGTAAATTCTTTTCTTTTGGAAAATTTGTACAGAATTCTCCACAAGAATGATATGCTGGTTGACATTTTGTGCGATTTAGTTGTTTTATAGCGATAGACCCGCAACTCAGCAAAATCATCGCATCTATAATTTCTGTACGAAATAAGATTATGTAACGCATAACAAGCTAAGACATTTACATGTCGTGGACAAGTTATGGAACTTAGCATTCTTAACATACGGATCTTTATGGTGTCTGATCAGGTGCATGCTGATGCATGGGGTTGCCCTGTGGTGCCACAGCCACCTCATAGTCCTCATGGACCATATCCACCTTTCACTCAGGTGCGTACGTGAGCGAGAATGGTTTGTGTTTGAATTTATGGATTTGAGAATGCCTTATTTTGGTTAATTCACGAGGTTAGATAGGTCCACTGACTGCATGTTATTTGGGAAATGCAGAACGCAAACGGTTTTCACAATGCTAATAGAACGCACGATGGCATGCCACAGAGTTATTTTGACCTTCATCCGGTAATTCTCTGCCTTTTCATGACTCCATCTTCTAATAGTACTGTTGGCATGAATTTCAACAAAGTTCAAAAATGAAATGAAACTTTGGATTGATCATATGTGAAAAATGAAAATCAGCGAGAAATTTTCCAAGGGAGAGCAAAAAAATCTTACTCCACCATTCGACAGCATCATCACCTTTTAAACCTAGGTTGGTGGAAACTTAGTGGTAAGAAAGTGGGTTTTAGAATTGGTGTTCGGGGTTAACTTATCATCCTTTTTTTTCTTTCCCGGAAGAGTAAGGCATTCATTTATAATAAGGATAAAGTACAAGAAATAGACCTCATAACCCTATGTTGGTCTAACCATAACTTTAGGAAAGACTATCAAGCAGTTGTGCCTTTTGCCAGAGCAAGGTACTGTAGAAAAGACTATCAGTTTAGGTACAGTCCTGCTATGGGTACGCATACTCGCGTACGACACATGCACGAACTCATCTTAACCGTTCATTTCAACAAATTGACGGTCCGGATTTTACACTCTGGTGAAAGAGAGTATTTAACATCAGGACTGTTGAAAATGCTTGTGAACGGTTAAGATGCAACGTTTGTGCATTTGACGTATGTAGGTGTGCGTACTCATTGCATTTTTGCTTTCGGTAATGCATGAAATAGCTGCATCTTGCTCTGAGAAAAGCCAGTGTAGCAATTAACATGTTATGCCCAATCTGGTGTTTTCGGATCAACTCATAAACCATATGCCAATATGTAATAACCTCTGTGGGTGTTCCATTGAGCATTGTTGCGGACACAGATTTGCGTATAGATTCGGACACAAATATCTTCGGAACCATTCGATCCTCGTGAGTCCCACAAGATAATGATAGACCCATGTTTATCGGACGGTTTTGAATACGAGTATCGCCAAATCAATGCCCCTGATTATTTTTGTGCAGGCAGAAGAGGTAATAGACAAGGTTGTGAAGGAGGCAATAAGCAAGCCATGGCTGCCCCTGCCCATTGGCCTCAATCCTCCTTCCATTGATTCTGTGCTCACTGAGCTATCAAAGCAAGGCATCTCCACCGTCCCGCCCCAAATCAACGGTTGTCATCCCCACTGACGTGTCACCATCTCACACGGTCCCCACGTGGATCCCACTTTCTCCAGACCAATAAAACAGCAGCGAAATGGGGCCCACTTCAAAGCATTTGATAACGCAATGGCTGGCTTCAAATCACGCCAAGAGAAAAATAAAAAACACAGCAAAAAGTTCCACCCTGAACCCCTCCATGATCCTATCAAAATGCCACTGTAGAAAGGGCAGTACTGATGACTGGATATCCACGGCTGAGGATTGGCCACGCATGGTGGTTGAGAGCAACATGTGGTTGTCAATAGATCCTGATTTAGACAGGGCGAGTTTTGGTGGGGTACCCTTGACTAGTTGGGATCTAGAATATGGGATGGGTCCTACTTATTGTGTTGTTAGGTGGGCCTACTTCTGGTTGCTGTTGTAAACCAGCCAAGGTGGTGATAAATGTTGTGGGGTAGTGGGGAGAAATGCGGGGACATTTGAGATTTCTGAATAAAAAGTGATTAAGCCTTGTTATGGGTACACCATCAAATGCATACCGCGTTGTTTGCGATTCATTTTGGGATTTCACACGAATAATTAGAGTTGCTCAATTTATTCAAAATATGTTTTTAAGGATTCTTGTAAAAAAAAAAAAATCAGCTCAGTTAGATATTGGTAAAAACTTGATCAATTCTTTGCTCAAATCTTGTTAGAAAATTGAGCAAAGAATTGATTAAACCTCTACCGATATTCGACCGAGCTAGTTTTTTTCATGGATCCTTAAAAAAATATTTTAAACAAATTGAACGGCTTCGATCATTTGTGTGGAACTTCGAGATGGGCTCCACACAATGCGGTGTGCATATATAATGTACACCAAATTGTGTACCCATAGTTTTATTGAACATTGTTGAATATACTCTTCTTGTTTATAGTATATCTATAAAATAACACACAATCAAATACTCCCTGTGTCCAAAAAAGATGGTCTGTCTTCACTTTTGAGACCACTCAAATAATTATCTATGTTTCACAACCTATTATATTTGCTATGATTTTGAAATACGTGTTTAATATAATTGATTGAGATCTATCAAATAAGATTGATATTAGATATACAAATCATTATAAATAAGAAGATATGAACAATTTTTTTAGAGGTGTGAATAGTGAAGTAGGATCATCTTTTTTCGACGAAGAGAGTAGTAATAATTTGGAGGGTGCTTTTTGTTTTTGGCTAAATTACACTAACCTCCCTTGAGGTTTTTGACAAATACACCGACCATGGTGCATACGATTCTCTTCCAAGGGAGGTTTCTGACAAATACACCGACCATGGTGCATACGATTCTCTTCCAAAAACCATTGTCTTCGTCACTTTAACTTGAAATTTTCTCATCATGGCACTCCAAAAGGTGGTTGTATTCGAACATGTTTGCTCCTATCATTCAAAGAGCTGAATGAGCAGGTAATGAACATTTTAGGAAATTGATATCCATAACATCTTAAAAATTCTATAAGCTCATATAAGAATGTTGTTTCCACTAATACGAGTGCTGTTTCTTTTTACCATCCAAAGCCAATACTTTAGGGTGTGTTTGGAACTTGTGGAAAGGGATGGAAAGTGAGAATAAAAAGAGAGGAAAGTGAGAAAAGTTGGAGGAAAATTGCAATATTCACAATACTTGGATTTTTTTTATTTTCCCTCTTCTTTCTCTCCAAACCAAACAAGAGGAGGGAATTTTTTTAACTTTCCTTTCTGTTTCTCACTTTCCTCAAGTTCCAAACACACCCTTAAGTCTAGGAAAGAAATATATGAGCCTGTGAAGTACCAGAATGACTTGGTTGCAATAATCTTACTCCAATCCTTGGATGCCTTGATATTAAAATGGAGAAACATGTGAATCAACAATACCCGAAAAACATACCCAGGGGTTGCCCCAATGGTTCGGGCGGATGTTAGAGTTTAGGAGTGCTACTCAAGGTCTGGGGCTTAATTCCTTTCTGGGTGAGTACCTTGATTTAAGTAGGGGGCCGTGGCGGTGTTTTGTGAGGGTCCAAAGGGCCTGGTTATAGGGCTATTCCTCCGTCAAAAAAAAAAAAACCAATACTGGACTCCTGAAAAAACATTTAAAGAAACCCCCTTGAGGATAAAATATATAATTCCATTCGCTTTACTTTTATTTTTTGAAATTAAATAAGTCCAGTCCCTAAATCTCATGAATGGAAGATGGATATATGCCATATGCAACAACTTCCTAGTATTTCCAAAAGGGAAAGATTATAGTAATATACACCTCATATTTGGGTGTGTACCATATACACCCTATAAAGGTTACAAATCAATTACCTCTTAATAATAAAAGTTACTCCACGAACTTTTGTATAAAAGTTACGAGACGCCCCAAATGTTGTGAATCATAGAAAACGTTACGAATCATATTGTTGAAAAGTTACGAAACACTAAAAAGGATCCGGGATACTTGTGATCGCCTCCTAGAAATCACCCTAATGAGCGTCCAAAACGACGTCGTTTTGGGCGCCAAAAGAAATAACAATTTTTTTTGCAAAACTACGTCGTTTTAAGTAAACAGGACAGATGCCTTTTAATAACTTATGGTGTGCTGCAGGTAATTTTCATTTAACATTGCTATAGCCTACAAGGTTCTTCCAAGTTTGTCTTTATTGTCGAACTTGCTTGAATTATACAAGTTCCGATGACTTATATTTTTTTTGTCCTTATTTAAATTTTTTTGCTTTTGTTGATTTGGCGTTGATTTTTGTGGCTTATTGGTTCGTCTTGACGAGAGGAATCTAAAAAGTATAAAATAATTAACCAAACTTAAATTTTTCTGAATAAAGACAAAAATAATCCAATAAACTGAAATTAGATTATTTTTGTCTTTAGTGAACTTTAAAAAAAAAATTGATCATAATTTTATACTTTTTAGATTCCTCTCGTCGAGACGAACCAATAAACCACAAAAAAATTAACACAAAACTAATAAATATAATTTTTTTTTGAATAAAGACAAAAAAAAAACTATTTTTTGTCTATTTAGCCAAAACAAGGAACCACTTTTTTTGTCTGAATTCCTGCAGGAAAAATAGGAGATAATCTTTTTCTGAAACAAACCAAAGATAAAAAAACTTCGGCATTTCAATCTCCCCACAGTAAAGAAGAGTGCTAACAACCAGTGGGGGATGGAAAAAGATGATCCATGGAGGCAGATTCCATATTTTCTCCAAAGAAAGTGATCCCTTCAATTGTTACGAGTGAAAAGGGGTTTGGGAGGTCTCTGATTCTTTTAGTCTCTTAGGACTTAAAACGACGTAGTTTTGTTTAAATTTTTTGTTGTTTCTTTTGGCACTCAAAACGATGTCGTTTTGGACGCTCACTAGGGTGGTTTCTAGGAGGCGATCACTAGTATCCCCGGATCCCACTAAAAAATGTTACGATTGTCAATGAAGTGACACAATATAGACTATACAGGAAGTGAATATGGTACATACCTTTAATGAGTTTGTATTGTAGTCATTTCCTTTCCCAAAACATCTGTGTGCTAACGATCAAGTTTAACATCAATTAAATAGTTACTGAACAAAGTGTTAGTTACTGTACTCTTTGGTTTTTATTTACTCTTTAGAAATCATAAAAACGATAATATTGTTGGCATAACAGATCACTTAACTACAAAGCAAAAGACAATAAAATGTACTCATTCTAACTTTTCCATTAATTCTAACTGATTATTATTAACGGAATTACCAACAATCTTTTATTGGTTAATAGCAGTGTTGTAAAAACCAATTCCAAGTACCAATTAGAGATGAAAGTACTAACCTTGTGAGAAATAGATCTACCTTGATTCAGAACAACAGCTTCCCCATAAATCTTGTATAGAGGGCTCATGTGATGCTAGTTATCAAGCCAAATACATGTATTCTGTCCATTCCCTATAATGTGCTTTACAAACTCCTGCCCTAACTCTTTCATTTTCAGAAGCTTCCTAATTATTCAAGACGAGTCAGCATGCATGTATTCTGTCCCTGTGAAGTGGAAGATTTGTCTGAAACCTTAATGCCCCTGCAACTTCCAAAAGATGTCGGTGTTTCCGTTCTACAACGCCGTTTTGTTGAGGTGTAGATACACAACTTCTTTGATGAATAACACATTTCAGAAAAGAAATGTTGCATTTCTTTTGACAAAAACTCACTCCCATTATCAGAACGAACTTGTTGAATTTGGGGAAGAAATAACTCACCATCACAGAAAATACATGTGTTATTTTGCCTTGGAACTGGGCTTTCACCATTAAAAAAAATGATTAAGTGATAGCTTGTATCAGACTTGAATCGCATAAGGTATACCTAAGTACATCTTGAGAAGTCATCCACAATAGTAAAAAAAAAAAAGTGCTCCACTCATAGATTGCTGTGAAAAACTCACCCAAATGTCAACATGTATCAATTGGAATGGTTTATTGGATGAAATAGAGCTAGTGGGAAAACTCAACCTGGTCTGTTTTGCTTGAGGGCAAACATTACAGACATATTTATTGGAACAAGAAATGAAAGGAACATTTTTAGCTAACTCAGACAATCGATGATGGGAGGGATGCCCTAGCCGCCAATGACAAATATCGATGGTGGGTGTTCCAGTAATGAAATGTGCGGAAGGATTTTGAAGGTAGTAGAGGCCACCATGTGCACTACCCATTCCAATCGTATTCTTCACAGACAGGTTCTAAAACACACATCGTGTGGAAACTTTATATCCATCTCAAAATCAATTGACAATGAGTGAAGAGGTCTCAGCATATATTAAGTGATCACCCATTCCACTCCTAGACAATGTGGGACAATGTTTCTTAACATCCCCCCTCATGTGCAGCCGCATTTGAGGTCTGTCACGTGTGGCCACTTTTTTGGGTCCTATCATCGTGCAACATTTTTGCTGGTCTATCATCGTGGGTGTGGGATTGTGAATTTTTTTTTTTTTAATGTGGAGTGGAATAAGCCCCGCTCTGATACTATGTGGAAACTTTATATCCAACTCAAAACCAATTGGCAATGAGTGGAGAGGTCCCAACATATATTAAGTGATCACCCATTCCATTCCCAGGCAATGTGGGACAATATTTCTTAACATCCCCCTCACGTGCAGCCGCATTTGAGGTCTGTCACGTGAGGGGGGATGTTGAGAAATATTGTCCCGCATTGCCTAGGAGTGGAATGGGTGATCATTTAATATATGCTGGAACCTCTCCACTCATTGCCAGTTGGTTTTAGATAGATATAAAGTTTTCACATGGTATCAGAGCGGGGCCCATTCCACCCCACATTTAACAAAAAAAAATTAAAAATTCATAATCCATGCCCCACGATGACAGACCAACAAAAAATGCTGCACGATGATAGGACCCAAAAAGTGACCACACGTGACAAATCTCAAATGCGGCTGCACGTGAGGGGGGATGTTAAGAAATATTGTCCCACATTGCTTGGGAGTGAAATAGGTGATCACTTAATATATGCTGGGACCTCTTCACTCATTGCCAATTGGTTTTGAGTTGGATATAAAGTTTTCACATGGTATCAGAGTAGGGTCTATTCCACTCCACATTTAAAAAAAAAATTCACAATCCCACACCCACGATGACAGACCAACAAAAAGGCTGCACGATGATAGGACCCAAAAAGTGGTCACACGTGACAGACCTCAAATGCGAATGTACGTGAGGGGGGATGTTAAGAAATATTGTCCCACATTACCTGAGAGTGGAATGGGTGATCACTTAATATATGTTGGGACCTCTTCACTCGTTGTCAATTGATTTTGAGATGGATATAAAGTTTCCACACATCGATCGTGGAAAAATGTCACAGAATATTGGCGAGACTTTGTGAGTTGACTCATAGATAAAAGACTGAAGTGAAAGGAAGGTATGTAGAAGACATGAACAAGTTGAAAGTTTGGAAAATTTTTACAATCCCAATATGTGTGACTTGTGCATGAGAGCCATTAGGTAATTGGACATGAGTGGAGAATGATGAGTACAATGAGAAACATGCCACAAAGGAGCACATGGGATTGGAGGCTCCAGTGTCAATAATCCAAGCAGAATCTGATGCGTTGAGAGTTATACCTGCTAAGTTGATTTGAGAATTGATGCTACCTGAAGCTAGCACGGCAAGAATTTTGCCGTATTGTTCCTAAGTGATGCGTGGTGAATATAGCGATGCCTGTCCATCAACAAATCCCTGAGGATTCAAATGACATGAACCTGAAGAGTTCTAGTTCTTGAATGATGAATGGCCAAGGGATCATCATTTGGTCCAGATTAAAACACTCTGTCACCTCTTTCTCTCTCCATATCTGGACCATCCAAATACATTTTGGATGGCCCGGATGTGTGAAGGGCACCACGTGGTACTCTATTTGTACCCAAGTTTTTCTCCAACCGAAAACATTTTTTGTTCTTTCTGTTGCTGTAATTATTTGTTTATTATGTCCAATTTCTCGTGCCCTATTTTTTTACCAGCTTCTGATTGGTCATAGATTGACTTTTCCAACTTAAATTGAAGGTTTTAGTATTAGAATAGAAACTATTAGTATTTACATCTTAATCGTTAAATTAAATAGAACTCATACGGAGTTTTTTTCTTGCTTTAATTGGGTCCCTTCTAGAAAACAATGGAATTGGTTCCTATAATTAGTCAAACTATGCATAAACTGGGCCCAATACCGGATTTCTCGAAAATAAAACAACATAAAACTCATATTCTTCCTTCGCAAAAATTTTTCAAGGCTCTTGACGTATCTTTTGCTTGTTTGGCAAAACTAGTCTTTTATTTATGTGTTTATTTACTCAATAATGGAAATTTACCTTTAGTTTTGCATAATTGTGCTTAGTTTTGATATTTTCTTGAGGTTGTGCACCCCACTCTGTGTAAATTCTGGATCCACCACTATCACCCATAGTCACTAATTGTGAAGGTTTCGCTTTTGGAAGAAATATTTTGATGCGATAATTTTAAATCAGACCAGTGGGCTATTGTTAAGGTTTAAAAAGTCTATTGAAATATATTATTTTTTCAACGTATTGAAAAGTGTATAAAAATGCGTGAAAATACGTCAAAAAGTGTTAAAATAAACGAGAGTGCTTTTTTGCCTTCTTATTTATTTATTGTCAGTCTAGTAGGCCGCCCGACACCCTCTTCGTTATGCTTCCTTGATATGACATTGAAATGTGAGGGATTTACGGGCCGGTACAAAAATTGGGAATGTCTTCCCTCCCGCTCCAGCCCAATGCTGAAAAGCACCAATAAGTAATTCGGCTATTTTTCTACCCAAAATACCTTGCGCGTGTCTCCCCATACAACTTTTACCAACTTACACTTAAAAAGCCAGCCTACTCTTTCGTTTCTAATGGCGTGGGTGGGTGGTAAAGAAAGAACAAAAAAACAAAAACCAAAGAGAAAAGCTTTATTGGGGAAACAAAAAGTCATCACTAGCGTGGGTGGGTCGTAAAGAAAGAACAAAAAAAAAGAAGCTAATTAATGGTGATGGGTACAAAAAGTCAGAAAACTTTATTGGGGTGGGTGGCTATTTTTGAACAAAATGAAAGTCTCTCTCTTTCTCTCTCTCGCCTCTTCCAAGCATCCTTTCCTCTCTCTCTCTCTCTCTCTCTCTCTCTCTCTCTCTCTCTCTCCATTCAAGCATATGGGTACAAAAAATTCACTGCGAATTTTCAGTCCAAGGTTGGAAATCACAGCGAATTTGAGAGTTCTTTGTTAAGCAAGAGGACCAGAGCTCCTTTGATCCCTATGAGAGCTTACGAGATCTCTTTTGTGCAAGTGGATAAGAAGGTTTAAGAAATTTGCAGTCGTAGTTTCAAAAATTCGCAGTAAAGACTAATTTGGGCTAGATTTCTTTTTTTTTTTCTTTTTTTTTCTCACTCTCAAGCACTTATCAACAGTGTTTCTTGTTGAGTTTTGCATTCAGATCCAGAAATCGCTGTGAATTTTCCCTGCGAATTTTCAGTCTAAGCCCAAAAATCACTGCGATTTTGAGAGTTCTTTGTTAAGCAAGAGTACTAGGGCTCCCTTGTTTCTTATGAGAGCTCACGAGATCTCCTTTGTGCAAGTGGACGAGAAGGTAAGAAATTCGCAGCCGTAGTTTAAAAAATTCGCAGCTGATGTCATAAATTCGCAGCCTGCGAATTTTTTCGATCTTCTTAAATTCATACCCTCCTCTAGTCTTTAATATGGATTTCTTAAAAATTGATATCCTCCATTAGTCTTTACTACAAATTTGGATGTGGTTGTTGACACTTGAAAGTGTTTTGTTGCAATCTTTCTAATTTTTTTTTTTAACATCGTTGTTGTAATCTTTCTTGTCTACTGCAAATTTTTCTGAGGTCACTGGTCGCCGAAAACTAAGCTCCGGTCATCGTTGACAGTGTTGTGGTGTAATTTTTTTTTTTTGAACATCGTTGTTGTAATCTTTCTCGTCCATTGCAAATTTTTTCGAGGTCCCCGGTCGCCAGAAACTAATCTCCGGTGGTCGGGGAGCTTAGTGTGGTGGTCGCCGGAGGTTGGTGACGGTCGGAGAAGGTTGGTCGGCACTTGCTAGAGGTGGCTCGTTAGAAGGAAGTGTTAAGCGTGAGTGTGGGAGTTTGTTTTTTGTTTTAAATAGGAAGGACAAAAAGGTCATCTTATCTTTGAGTTAGACCTCACGGTAATTAAAAAAGTGCGTCTACCTTAATGGTAAATACAAATCACTTTTCTGTACTGGACAGTAATTATCTGTTGAAGTGTGAGAGACGTTTCGGTCCGGATTAAGTCATGCAGGAGCCCACTGTCGATGTAGTTTAAACTTGGCTTCTCCAATGCTCCACTACAAGTCACTTTTGGACCCAAGCAATATGCCCTTTTAATTGGGCTGCCAGCCAGCTCCAAATTATGATGGACCAGTTTATAGGCTTTTTAGCCCAAACGCGGCCGAATGGTTTTGTTTTACTTACTCTTTAGAATTCATAAAAACGAAAATATTGTTGGCACTTGGCACTAGAGAGTAGAGATCACTTAACTATAAAGAAAAAGACAGTTTTCATTGTTTAATAGCAGTGTTTTAAAAACCGGACCAGTACTGACGAACGGGTAAAACCGTTCCGGTTTTTGGTGACCCGAACTGTTACAATTATTACTCAACTTTGAGTAATTAACAAAAAACTAGATTTGTTTTAACTCAAAAACTATTCTATTCCACTAACAAAAAACTCCCCCAAAAAAGTAGTTTTGTTTTAACTTAAAAACTACTCTATTCCACTAACAAAAAACTCCCCCAAAAAACCAACTACCCTTTACAATAAACTACAACTAAAAAACCAAAAAACACCTTAGTGGAACAAGTTGTAGATTTAATCTACAACTAAAAGCCTAAAAAACCAAAAAACCAAAAAACAAGTTAGTGGAACACCCCCTTAAATTCTCTAACAGCTCTTTGACCATTGAGTAAAGCGCATGTCCCACGCACGGGATAAATATTACTAGTATAATGTCTGGCTTTCTCCGTAGTGTTTTCCTATCCGACGTGGGATTGAAATTAATACTATAGTGCTTTTGAGCATTTCACACTTTTTCTCAAAATTTCAAAGATCAACCAAAACACTTTTTTGCAAGCGGTGACTAGCTCATGCGGTAGAGTTTTTGAATGCCCCACACTGCATCCCGAGATAGAATCTCATTCCCCTCTCTCCCATGTAATAGATTAGGAATGACGAATGACAAAAAAAAAAAATCATAACACTTTTACTTGGCAAATTACGTCAAAACAAAAAAATACATGCCTGACTAGCTAGCGAACATTTCTATGGTGCCCCAATGTGGTATTGGGGCACCGGTGCCTCACTAAATCTAAGCCATTAGATAAAAAATAGATGAATCTGAGCCGTTAGATGAAAACCATCACAAAAAGAATGGTGATTTTGCTCGTTTCCCGCGCAATTGTACTTATTATGAACACAGACTTTACTTACCACAAACATAGGCTTTACTTACCACACGTATAGGCCATAAATTGTGGTAAGTGGTAAGTAAATCCTATGTTTATGGTAAGTGTAATTTGTTTTTGTAATTTGTAGACCTAGTATTTGTGCATGTGGAATGCAGTGCAGTGCAGTTGGTGCCTTCCTTATACTCCCACGCACATGGGCAGAGTTCGATTGTCATAAACACCCATTCCTTTCCCCAAGTCCCGTAAGATAGAGTAGATTAAGATTAACGAATAACAAAAAAAAAAAGAAAAGACTTAGTATTCGTGATAAGTAAAACTGGGGCACCGATTCCCTAATACGACTTTGGAGCACTACGGTGGGACCCCTCTAGCTATCCTTGCAAGGATGAACCGTGAAGGTTTAGGCGGTACAATCAATATCCAGCTGGCGATTAAACACGAGCAACACTACATACACACAAAATTTACCCACAAATGACCCAAACACATACACAAGTGTGTGGCTCCCACACACACTGGAGGTGCAGTGTGTGTGTTTGGGTCATTTGCGAGAATGCTACATACACAACAAAAGGGGCCAACAAAGTGGACAACAGCCCCAAAACGACGTCGTTTTGGGGCCTGTTTAAAAAAAAAAAAAAACGTCTGAAAAAATTGAAATCGGTTGTCTCCCTCTTCCCCCCAAATCAACTCCATACACAGAGGGGCATTAAACTGAAGTTAACTTGAATCTGAGTTCATTTTCGGGGTAAGTGCAAGAATCCTTCAAGGCTTCAACCACAGCTACAAGTTTTCATCATGAAACGAAGCTAGAGACAAATGCTGAAAAGTGAAACCAAACATAGTCTGTACAAATTTCGGCGAGAAGAAGAAGGCACGACCAACACCGCCGCCGACCGTCTCAACCTATAACTCTCAAACTCCGGCGACCAACACCACTAGATTTTTAACAACCCCCACCGGAAAATCATTGGTCTCACAACAACCATCACTACCAAGGTCTATCTCTCTCTCCCTCTCACGATGCCCTCTCCCTCCTTCCCCCTCTCTCTCTCCGTCTCACGATGCCCTCTCCCTCCATCCCTCTCTCTCTCTCTCTCTCTCTCTCTCTCTCTCTCTCTCTCTCTCTCTCTCTTCTCTCTCTCTCTCTCCTTGTTTCAATTTGAGAAACCCTAACTCAATTAAAAAAACCCCAATTTCATACAGTGTAATGTTGTATATTTTGGTGCAATGTGTATCTGAGTTTCAATACCCACTGTACCAGGTCATTGTCGTTTCGGTGCAATGTGTAATTTTCTATTTGTTGTTCCAGTTGTAAAGTTAATAAGAAGAGGCCATGTACCTGCTAGCTCTTCTAGAGCCTGTATGGAGTCAATGTGCGTCTGTGTTTAACCTATTCACTGTAAACAAAAAAGAGGGAGGTAAATGCACTACCAAGTAACAAAAATCTGAAATGTTGTTACTGTTAGTACACTTATGTAATGAGGTAGGAGGTCAATTATTATCATACATTAGTTGTAATCGTGTTGCTACCTATTATCTTTTTGTAGCTCCGATATGTTCCTCTAGGTTTATACAATTATACCACCTTTATGTTTCATGGTTCATTTTAACATTGAATATGTCTCTATGAATTTGGGTCTAGCTTTATTGATAATCTCTATAATCTGTACCTAAGAATCTGTGCCTAATTGCCCTTAATTGACAATTTGTTTCCTTTGTTTTTAAACCAGCAGATGATGTCTTCGGAGTCTGTTCCGTCAACAATGCCTCCAAACGGAGAGCGTGGACAAGAGGAAGAGTTATGGAGTGGAGACGAACAAGAGGTATGGAGTTGTCCTTCAAACAAAGAATGCGGTGCGATAGATACTAATGAGGATGGGAAAGAGGCAACAGAAGATTGTGAAGATAGAGTTGAAGAACCGAAAGAGGGAATGACATTTGACACATCAGAGGAAGCTTATCTCTATTATTTGGGATATGCTAAAGGAAAAGGGTTTGCTGCATGTAAAAGAACATCGAGAAAGGGAAGGGATGGAACGTTGACGGATGTAACTCTTTCATGCAATCGTGCCGGAAAGCCAAGGGTAAGAACAAGCAATCCGGTCAAACCACGGCCACAAACAAGAATTGATTGTCCAGCTCATGTTTATGTGAAAATACAGTCGGATGGAAAGTGGAGGTTAAATCGGGTGGTTTTGGAGCACAACCATGAACAGAGTCCGGGAAAGGCAAGGTATTTCAGGTGCAATAAGATACTCGATGACATCGTAAAAAGGAGGCTTGAGATGAATTCACAAGCCGGGATCAGAACGTGCAAGACTGTTGACTCACTGCAGATTGAGGCTGGAGGACCTAATATGGTTCCATATCTTGAGAAGGATTGCCGAAATTATTTGGACAAGCTTCGACGTTTACGACTTAAGGAAGGAGATGCTCAAGCGATGTATAGCTATTTCATGAGAATGGAATCCAACAATTCTGACTTTTTTTCCGCAATGGATTTGAATGATAAGGGTCGACTAAGGAATGTATTCTGGGCTGATGCAAGGAGTAGGGAAGCTTGTAAGGAGTTCGGTGATGTTGTGACCTTCGACACAACATACTTGGTAAATAAGTTTGACATGCCTTTTGCACCATTTGTAGGTGTGAATCATCATGGTCAATCTATTTTATTGGGTTGTGGGCTCATATCTCATGAAGACACAGAGTCATTTTCATGGTTATTTCAGACTTGGAAGACATGCATGGGGGGTTGTGCTCCGAAAGCAATTCTTACCGATCAATGTATGGCCATGAAGAATGCTATAGCAATTGTATTCCCTAACGCCCGACATCGGTGGTGCATATGGCACATTATGAAAAAGGTGCCAGAAAAGTTGGGTGGGTACAAGGACTATGAGGACATGAGTTCATCTATGCGTAAGGCAGTTTATAATTCATTGACAGTAGATAACTTTGAGAATGCTTGGGATGGATTCATTAAGAAGTATGAGCTATAAGATAATCCATGGTTAGCGGGGATGTATCAGGAGAGGAAACGGCGGGTTCCTGCTTATTTGAAAGATTGCTTTTGGGCGAGAATGGCTTCCACACAAAGAAGCGAGAGTATGAATGGTTATTTCGATGGTTTTGTCCACGCGAGGACGTTGTTGAAAGAATTTGTTGAGCAATATGACAACGCATTGGCGAAGAAGGTGGAAAATGAAAGACAAGATGATGTGAAAAGTTGGAACACTTTCATCCCATCAATAACTGAAACTGAGTTGGAAAAACAATTTCAAGATGTGTACACACATGCAAAGGTTCAAGAGTTTAATAAAGAATTTGTTGGGAGACTACAGTGTCAGTGTGAGATGAAACAAGAAGTTGATGTTCTATCCGAGTATGAGGTACTAGAGTCCATCACATTTACTGTTTTTAATGATGAAGGAGAAGAAGTGAAAGTGACAAAGGAAGTGCCATTTACTGTCGGTTTTAATGCCGAAACCAATGATACACATTGTAATTGTCGGTTGTTTGAGTATAAATGAATGGTGTGTAAACATCAATTGACGGTGTGGTATAAAAGGAGAGTTAAAAGAGTGCCTGACAAGTATGTGTTGAGAAGATGGATGAAAAATGTGAAAAGGGCCCATACTAAAGTTCAAATCAGTTATGATAAGTTGTCAAAGTCAATTGAAGCCCGTCGGAATGACAAAATGTGCAAAGACTTTAAGGAGGCCGCCGATTTAGCGGAAGACTCTCAAGAGAGGTTTGAAATCGTGATCAAAAGGACACGCGAGTTAAAAGAAGAGTTGAAGGAGCACCAACGTAATGCGGTTGTTTGCGATAATGATGTGGTTGTTTGTGAAAATAATGCGGTTTCCATTCCTTGTAATGATTCCTTTTCACTTGGAGATGGGGTTCTACCTTCCAAAGAAAGCACCAACATACTTGACCCGGAACATGTTAAAAGAAAAGGGAGGCCGCCGTGCAAAAGGAAGCAAGGTGTTCTAGAAAAAATTATTAAGAAGAAAAAAGTAACAAAAAACAAGGCATTGTCGAAGGAAAAAGCCAAGGTATAAGTTCTTTTATGATTTGTTGGTTGCAAGTTAAAATGGAGTAATAATACTTGTATTAATTTTCAATTTCAGGAGGTTGAGGAGATTGCGGTTGGCCATGAGTTCGGGACACAAGAGAGTGTTGTAAATGTAAATGTAAGAAACTTTTTTTTAATTGCATAATTCTCAATTTTTATTTCATGTAAAAGTTATTCATAGTCTCTTTTTATGTTGAGCAGGTTCATCCAAGCTATGTGGGGCAATCAATGTGGCCAAACATGGTCTCCCATAATATGCTACCAACTATGGCACAGGGTGAAAACATGTTCCCATTTTCTCCAAGTTTATGCCCACCCGGAACAAGGTTTAACCAATTTATGCCTTCGTTTCCAAGTTCACAAAGCAACATGGGAAGCTTCTTCAGTGGTCAAATTGGGAGAGGTCACTCAAATATTGCGGGTAGTCAAGTTTGGAGAGGAGGACAGTCAAGTTTTTTGGGAGACCAAGTTCAATATTGGGGATGAGCACAACCAAGTTTACTACCGACTCAAGGGCAAGGATGCGGAGGAAATCAAAGTTATTTGGAAATGTTGAATGCAACGGAGAATTGTGAAGAGTAGTATACTTGCTTTCTTTATTATGTAACGAATTTGTGTTAGTAATTTATTAAGACTATGATGGTTGGAAATGGATTTTGTAATGACTTTTATGGATTTGGCTTTTGTGATTGGAATTAGATTGGCTTTTGTGAATGGAATTAGAATTGGGTATGCATTTTTTTTGTCACTCTTGGTATAGTTATGTACCCATGTCCACCATCGTGTCTGTGTCCGTGTCCGTGTCCTCCATTAATACAAGAAACAATATTGCACATGACATTGTTTTATAACTTCTATTTTTTGAAAAAATTTGGGCAGCATCTCCCCTGTTTTCTCTTTTATGGATTTGGCTTTTGTGATTGGAATTAGATTGTTGTTTGTGAATGGAATTAGAATTGGGTATGCATTTTTTCAATCACTCTTGCTATAGTTCTGTGTCCGTGTCCACCATCGTGTCTGTGTCCGTGTCTTCCATTAATAGAAGAAACAATATTGCCACTCTTGCTATAGTTCTCTTTTACGTAAAAATTTGGACAGCATCTCCCCTGTTTTTTGTCCTAGCCCGACGACAAGCGTCTCAACAAACAACAACAATAACAACAACAGAAGCTCATCATAATTACCATTCATAAAGCTGGGTCATTCTCATTATAATAATGAAGTACATTCAAGTTTGAAGTAGAGAAGGAAGAAAACCAAACATCATTACATTTATCCGCCGGCATGGCGTAGTAATACATAGTCTTTTGAATACAAAAAAGGGGGCTACATTCCAAATATTATATCATTTATCCTCTCCCTTAAGATGCGTACATATGTAAAAAAAAAAAAAAAACAAGCAACAAGAAATAAGAAATGAAAAGACTGGAGTGTCGCTTCTTGTTGGATCTCTTTGGAGATGGCTTTGATGGTGGGGGATTTCTCATATCTTTTTGTCTTGCATCTCTTTTTGCCTTGCATCTCTTTCTCCTTGTCTTTTTTCGGCTAACAACTTGCACTTGCTTCCTGCAGTTAAATCAACAAGACAACGCACATTAATTTGAGAATCTCTCTGCTCTGGGGAATGGAATAAAAGTTAAAAAAGTAGACTGTTAAAGTTAAACAAGAATAGAAACGAGTTACCAGCATTGGCCATTAGGCTGTGACAGTTTCTAATGTATTCCAGATTTGTAGGTCTTTATCACATAAAACCTTGCCAATAGAAGCAATATTTGAGAGTATAGCTTGAAGGGCACTTCAGTGCTCAAGGCCACCAACCAGTAAGGTTTACTTGAAACCTGGCTGCTCAAGCAGAGACAACTTATTGGATTTCCAATCAAGCCCACTCAAAGCACATTCTGATAAGTATTGCGGAAAACTGATTTGACCAAAAGTGGATCTTGAGATTCAAACTATTTTTACCAAGATGTTTTGTTAAACTGTAGATCAAAATTTTCCTAACAAAATACTTCACTGAGGCAGCTTAAGTGCTCAAGGAGCAAAGGTTCATCAGTTCCAGGATCACCCAACATGGGATTGTTCTTATTAGTTCTATGACTAATTGAATTAGTTGAATTAACTCACCTATCATCAGGGGAAGCTTGAGTTGCCTGTTCAAAGTAACTCATAGTTCTATCTTGGTCACGGTGAAGCTCCCATACCAATTTAGCATAGGAAGAACAAATTTCACCATCATTAGGGTTTGCTAATGTAGCTTGGAAGAGGTATTCCTCGGCACCATGGAGATCTCCCTTACTCTGTAATTATATATTCAATTACGTAATTTAGTAGAAAAAATGCACTTCTATTAAATACATCATAAGAAACGGCATAGATTTATTGACAGAAAACTAAGGAAGATTAAGGAACCTACCAAACACGAGCATCATTTTGTAAATCATGTAGCAGGATTGTTATTTCCTACTGCTTAATATACTTAACTATGAAAATACTCTTCCATTAAATATAACGTAAGAAAGAGCCAAGACATTATCGACGGAAACCAAATGAAGCTTGAGGAATTTACTAAACATGAACATCATCGAATAAAACATAGAGAAAGTGGTGCTATTGCCTAGATCTTAACATGAACAATCACCGCTTTCTCTCTTTCCTATTTTCCAATGTATGTAACTGTATTAAACTGCATAAGAAAGAGAAAATGGCAAATGAACAAAAAATTCCATCTATAGGGAAAATTTTCCGATATCATGAGATGTACTATTTCTACTGTTAGTCCACATCATATGCAACTCATAGGTTCATGAGCCCAGAATGAGCAATGATATGCAGACTAAAAAAATATAAAAACAAGTCTACCACGCAAGATTATGAGGCGAATTTAAGTGTTTGTGTGTTATCATTTGAGTGTGTGTGGACTATTTCCACCTAGAGTGGGAAAAAAAAAGACATAAATTGAACCTAATGTTAGAGTAAGGATTGGCTGAGGGATTTAACAATGAAACCAACATGATAAAAAACCAACTCACTACATTTTGTTTACTTCCACAAATCGCTCTGCAAAACATGATCCAAACAAGGCCTACGAAATTAATCGAAGGCATGATACAATCAGGACTTAAACCACACTTTGGGGTAACAGTATTCACATCAAACTTCCTACCACTGAGTTCCTCTTTGACTTGATCGTGTCTAAGTGTGTAATTATAATTGAAATTGTATTTTCTGCAGGAATAACCAGGAGCAGAACCATAACTAGCATAGAGATATCACGCAACAAAAATACAGAACCATAACTATCAACAGTGGTTTGCACAGATTCACAGAACCAATATCTCTCTTGCACAACACTAAATTTTTTCAACAGAACCGAACCAAACTTGGGGGGGGGGGGGGGGTTTCAAGTGAATAAACCAAACCGAACCAAACTTAAAGTCGCAATTAATTGAGAGGTTTTCAACAGAGTTAGGGTTTTTCAAATTGAAACGAGAGAGAGAGAGAGAGAGAGAGAGAGAGAGAGAGAGAGAGAGAGAGAGATAAACCTTGCTAGTGGTAGTCGCGAGAGGTGGAGAGCTGCGTGTTGTGGCGGTCGGCGGTGGCAAAGGGCGGCGGCGGCGGTCGTGGCTCGTCGGTGTGACCCAGTTCTCTCAACCTCTCCTCTTCTCTGTGTATCGCGTTGGTTTGGGGAAGAAGGGGAAAGCTACCCCGATTTCAGTTTTGAAATTTTTTATTTTTATTTTTATTAACAACAGGCCCCAAAACGACGTCGTTTTGGGCTGTTGTACCACTGTGTTGGCCCTTTTTGTTGTACCCCTAGCAGCGTTCCCACAAATTGTTTGTATATCATTTTTGATTAAACACGGCAAAAGTCAGAGAAAAAGAAGGCCGGCTTTTTTTTTTTGATCGAGGCCGGCTTTCTTCTTCCAATTTCTATTTACCAGAGACACCCACCTCCACCTCTCTCTTTCCTCCGATTTCGAATCTTTGGAGGCTCCTCCGACCTCTGTAAGCTCTCTCTCTCTACAATTCTTGGTATCTTTTTCTTCTTCGTCTTCACGTTAAATGTCAAAGAATTCTCATATTTTGTTGTTTGATTTTTGTCTCAACTTTCATCTTTCCATTAAAATTCATTTCTACGGAGTAGTAAATTTCCCATGGTTAGGTAATCCAAGCTATTTCCCATGTAAATTTGTGCCGTTTCAAATGAAGTGATTTGACATTCTTATCTTCTTCTGCTCCAATCGTAGATTTCCGAACAAATGGCAACATGCCACGCGGTTGCCATGCCTTACCCAGGCAGGGGCCACATCAACCCCATGATGAACCTCTGCAAGTTACTCTCTTCACGGCGTCCTCACCACATTCTCTTTACATTCATCGTCACGGAGGAGTGGCTCGGCTTAATCGGCTCGGAGACCAAGCCAGATAATATCCGGTTCGTCACCATCCCTAACGTCTTGCCATCGGAGCTTGTTCGAGCCGCCGACATGAAGGGCTTCATTGAGGCTGTTCTCACTAAACTGGAGGAGCCGTTTGAGGAGGTACTCGATCGGCTAGAGGCGCCAGTCAATGTTATCGTAGCTGATACTTTCTTGGTGTGGGCCCTTGATGTCGGGAGGAGGAGGAATATTCCGGTGGCTTCGTTTTGGCCGATGCCGGTGACCGTGTTTTCGATGTTTTACCATTTTGACCTCCTCGTTCAAATCCGGCATTTTCCTGTTGAACTTCCAGGTAAGCTGAGCTAAGGTCATACTTTTCGTTTTTGTCCCTTTTATGGTCTCACTTGCCAATATGAGGTGTTCTTTCAGCAGAGTATTAGTATCCCCCAATGGCATACTACTCAAATTTTGGCATTTGGTTATTCAAAAATAGCCTCACAATGACATTTGGATAAATACTCAAAATTAGTAACATTTTTTTTAATAAATACTTAAATTTTGGCATTTGAATACTCAAAAAAGGCTCACAATGGCAATTCCTGCCAATATGCTTAATATTTCTTGGTACCCAGCCGGTATGGCCCGGTATTAGACACGATATGGTATTGAGGGTCCTTGGTACCGCTTTTATACAAAACCGGTATGTACAGGCCGATATGATACTGCGTTCATAACCTTGGTATAAAAATCAAGTGGATGTGGAGTTGTTCAATTACCAACTAACTGAAGTATTTTTTGGTTTGTCGATCTTTTATTGAATTTTTTTTTGCATTTGTTAATTTTACGTCTTTTGATCCGTCACGACATGAGGAGTCGAAAAAGTAAAAATTATGAGAATTATTCATTTTTTTTGAGAAATATTCAACCGAAAGTCAGCTCAAGTCAGTTGAATTGATTGGAGTTGGCTTTTGGTTGGATATTTCTATAAAAAAAAAAGAAGAAGGTAATCTTCATAATTTTTTTACTTTTTCACGTGCTCACGTCGAGACGAACAAAAGACATGAAAAGTTTGACGCAAAACTAACAAATGTAGAAATAAGTTGAATAAAGAGCAAACTAAAAAAATTAAAAAGCCTGTTGATGTGGAACAACTATTTGAACAAAATATATTTGTTGCAAAAAAAATTAGACGACAATTCTCCGACCATACATGCCATTTGGCCCAACGTAATTGTAGCTACTGACATCCAATCAACTTGATTATTTCTACTTGCGAAACAACTACTACATTGAAAGTCGAGACCTACAAATTAAGGCTTGAAATCGCTAAATAGACCTGGCCTTGATTCCATTCAGTAGTTCTTGACTTATCAGTCTAAATTAAGTGTATTTTTTTTTTCCATTGAATTCTGTATCTGGATAATTTTCTTGCTTAACTTACATTGATAAAATACTATATATTTGGTTAATGCTTCTTCCTTGCCTGTACTTGCACAATAGAAAGAGCAGAAGTGATGGTGGACAACATCCCCGGACTATCTCCATTCCTTTTATCCAATCTTCCGACTTTGTTTCACTACCAGGACCAAACAAACTTGCGTAGATTCGTTCAAGTGGTCTCCAAAGTTTCCCAAGCACAATACCTCTTGTTCAACTCTGTTTTTGAGCTCGAATCTACGGTCATCGACGCTTTACAATCCGAATTCCCATTCCCCCTCTACTCTCTTGGCCCCCTCATACCGTACTTCAATCTACATGACCACAATTCCTCTCACCCCACCACCCCAAATGGTCCGACTCCCGACTACCTTAAATGGCTGGACTGTCAACCTCTGTCAAAGAGTAGTCCTGATGGTGCTTCACAAAGTGTTACTTAAACACTCACGTGATCTCACGTGTCAAGTTAGTTAGAGATATTTTGTAGTTAGTTTAGATTCTGTTTTCTGTATAAATATCTGTTAACAACTCAGTTATGAGTAATGAGAAAATATCTTCAACTCCTTTGAATTAGAGAGAGATACGATTTAGGGTTTTGAATGTGTTCTTGATTTCTTCCACTTTCTTCTGCATTTTATGATTTGTTTACATGGTATCAGAGCCTGTTAAGGCGCAAGTCAGTTCTAATCTCAGTTTGAAGTACACGATCGACGCGATTCTGGATTTTTGATCGTCTTCAACAAACCGACATTCCTCAATCTACAGTTCTTGATCAACAATGGCGTCTTCGTCAAACTTAACTACTGAGTATCTCCCTCAATCTTTAGTGTTTCTAATTGCCAATTTTCAATCGTTTATTACTGTTAAACTTGATTCGATGAATCACTTTGCGTGGAAAACACAAGTTGAGACTGCTCTGCGTGCGAATTCGTTGTTTGATTATGTGAATGGTTCAAGTGTTATACCACCAGTTGAAACCCTAGATGCATCTGGTAACAAGATTTCCAATCCTGAGTATCTGAAATGGGACACCATTGATCGTATGTTGATGTCCTGTCTAATTGCTACCCTAACACCCTCAATTCTGCCTCATATTGTTGGAACTCGTCGTACACATGAAGTTTGGTCAAAATTAGAAGAGAAGTTTAGTCTACTTTCTCGGACTCATGTTATGGATGTTAAGCGTCGACTTTACACACTCAAGAAAACAACTCCTATGGAACAATACCTAGATAACATCAAGGGCTTGCTGCAGAAGTTAGAAGCTTCTGGTTCGCATATGGAGGATGAAGACGTGGTTTTTCACACTCTGAATGGTTTGCCAGATGAGGTGTATAGATCCTTTAAACAAGCTATACGGACTAGGGCTGAAACTACACCTCTTACATTTGGGGCTTTATATACAATGCTTATGGCAGAGGATTTGTATCAAGATACTATGGTAGAAGCTTCTCCTATATTAGTAGCTCATCATCATCCTGTTCCACCACCTAATCCATCCTTTCATTCTGGTTCTGGTGGTCCACATCCAATGTCTCAGCCATCTGTGCATACTGCTCCAAGCTTTCAATTTCCTGTGCAATTTGGGCCTCAAGGACCACAGTTTGGTCAAAATGGTCAATCTGGGCAGCATAACACACAGGCTGGGTACTCTAACTATGGAGGGAATCGAGGATACAAAGGGAATAGATACAGAGATTACAGAGATCAAAGAAACAACAACAATTACTCTAGTGATAGCTGCCAAATTTGTGGGAAGAATAATCATAAAGCTAATAAGTGTTACTATCGACAAGACCTGAATTATAGACCACCTGGTATTCAGTACAATGCAGGGTCACAGGGGTCACAGATAGGAGTTCAGAATCAAGGGTTTGCAATACCACAAAGCTATGGCTTGTCTAGTTCATTTCCTGGGGGCAATTCTGGGGGCACTTCTTCTTCTTCTGCAAGACCACAGGCCTTCCTAACTACTGCAGATGGGGTTGGTCACTATCCTAGCTCTCACAGCAACTTGCAGACCCAGCTTCCCATGGTACATCAACAACAAGTTACACCTTACTCTTACTCAAGCTGTCCTCCTATGATATATCCACAGCAGTCTCCTATGGTGTCTCAGTCACACAGTGGTACTTCAGGGGCTCCATGGTACTTGGATTCAGGAGCTACATCACATGTCACCAGTGATGCTTCTCACATTGCTGTCCCTACTACCACTGCACCTCTCTCTGTTACTGTAGGCAATGGTCATCAAGTGCCAGTCTCTCATTCAGGTAAAGGCTTGCTTCCACTCCCAAAACAAAACTTTAAACTTCAAACTATTCTCCATGTTCCTCAAATCTCTCATAACTTAATTTCTGTTCATCAATTTGCATTGGACAATCATTGTCGTATCATTTTTGACTCTTGTGGATATGTTATTCAGGACATGTCTACCAATCAGATCCTCCATCAGGGCCCTTGCCATCAGGGCCTCTATCCCCTTCTGCCTTCTTCTAGCACTCCTACTACTACTGCCACTGCACTGTCTTGCACTTCCTCTACTGCTGAGATGTGGCACAGACGGTTAGGGCATCCTCATAATGCTCTTCTTCAACATCTGTCTCATACCTATAGTCTTCCTGTTATCTCTTCTTTCAATAATCATCAGTGTTATGCATGTAATAAAGGCAAGAGTCACAGGTTGCCATTCTCTGTGTCTGTGACTCATACTACTTTGCCATTTGAATTACTTCATGCTGATGTATGGGGCCCTGCCCCTATTGCTTCATTCTCTGGTTATAGATATTATCTTTTGTTGGTTGATGACTTCACACGATATTGTTGGCTTTTTCCTTTGCATTTTAAGAGTGAAGTTGCATCTCATATTCAGAATTTTAAAGCCTTTGTTTCTAATCAATTTGGCTGTTCTATCAAAACTGTTCGCTCTGATTGTGGGGGGGAATTTCTAAACAAGGTTATGACTGCCTTCTTTGCTCAGTTTGGTATTATTCAGGAAACTTCTTGCCCTTATACACCCCAGCAAAATGGTTTAGTGGAAAGAAAACATGCTCATTTGATAGAAACAGCTATTACATTGCTTCAACAAGCTACCCTACCTATTCAATTTTGGCTTGAAGCCATCACCACTGCCTTGTACTTAATCAATAGGTTACCTCATTCATCTTTGAACTTTGCTGTTCCTTATCACAAACTGTATAATGTAGCACCTGATTATCATTCTCTTAGACCTTTTGGGTGTTGTTGCTTTCCATGGTTACGACCCTATAGTTCTAATAAACTTGAGCCTCGGTCACAACCCTGTGTATTTCTGGGCTACTGTGCTGGTAGCAAAGGTTTCAGGTGTCTCGATCCTATTACTCAAAAAGTATATGTCTCTAGGCATGTTAAATTTCTTGAGAATGACTTCCCTTATTCCAAACTTCTTGCTGCATCTCCAACTACTCTTTCTTCTTCCTCTTCTTTTACTCCTCTTTCTCCTTCTTTTGTTCTTCCTTCTTTGCTTCCATGTCCTATTGTTGCTCAGTCTTCTTCTTCTACATCTTCTTATGCATCTTCTCCTACAACTTCTTCTGCATCTTCTCCTGCAGCTTCTGTTCCTTCTATTGTTCCTCCTATTACTGCTTCTTCTCCTTCTCCTTCCTCCCATATTGGTCTCAATAATACTTCTTCTCCTGCAGTTCCTCCAGCTCTTGGTCCATCTATAACTTCCCATTCTATGATAACTAGGTCCAAAAATGGGATTTCAGTTCCCAAAGTTCCTTTTTCCCTATTGGTTCAGTCACCACCTACCACTGAACCTCTTTCTTTCAAAGATGCTATGGCCTTTCCTGAATGGAGACAAGCTATGACAGAGGAATACACTGCCCTAATGTCTCAGAGGACTTGGTCTCTTGTTCCTCCATCTCCTGGTGCACCTGTTATTGGTTGTAAGTGGATATTCAGAATTAAAAGGAATTCTGATGGCTCTGTTTCAAGGTATAAAGCACGTTTGGTTGCTCAGGGGTTCCAACAGACTGAAGGGGTTGATTACACAGAGACATTCAGTCCTGTCATTAAACAGCCAACTGTTAGAGTTGTGTTGTCCTTAGCCTTGCATTTTGATTGGCCTATACGACAACTGGATGTATCTAATGCATTCCTTCATGGCACACTTCAGGAACAAGTTTATATTCGGCAACCACAAGGGTATGTTAGTTCTCAATACCCTAATCATGTTTGCCATCTTCATAAAGCTTTGTATGGTCTCAAACAGGCTCCCAGAGCCTGGTATGAAATGCTGTCTCATCATTTGTTAACTCTGGGGTTTCAGAACAGTTTGGCAGATTCATCTCTATTTGTTCTACATCAGGGGAATGATTTGGTTTACTTCTTAGTCTATGTTGATGATCTTCTTATTACTGGTAATAATCTGCTGTTAGTGGACAAGATTATTGCTAAACTTAGTGTCTCTTTTGCACTCAAGGATCTGGGTAAACTTCATTTTTTCTTGGGGATTGAGGTTATCACTACACCCAAAGGTATTCTTCTTTCACAGCAAAAGTATGCTATAGAGTTACTTGCTAAGGCTGGCATGAGTGCTTGCAGACCTTGTTCTACACCCTCTTCTCTTAGACATGAGGACTCCTCTTCTTCTCCTATGGCTAATCCAGAAATCTACAGGTCTCTTGTTGGTTCTCTTCAGTACCTTACCCTTACTAGGCCTGAGCTCTCATTTGCTGTTAATCGTGTTTGCCAACACATGCATATGCCTTTGGAATCTCATTTTACTGCTGTTAAACGTATTCTCCGATATGTTAAAGGGACCTTAGATCAGGGGCTGTTGTTTTCCAAAGGTCCTCTTAGTTTGGCTGCCTTTTCTGATGCTGACTGGGCAGGGAATGCCATAGATCGCAGGTCTACTGGAGCTTATTGTGTTTTTCTGGGTTCCAACCTGATTTCTTGGTCCGCCAAGAAACAGGCCACTGTTGCACGATCTTCCACTGAGGCTGAATACAAGGCCTTGGCTAATGCAGCCTCAGAATTGGTGTGGTTGCTTCAGCTATTCAAAGACTTATGTACTCCAGCTTTTTCTACTGTTCCTATCTTGTGGTGTGATAGTAGTTCTGCTATTGCCTTGGCCACAAACCCTGTGTTCCATGCTCGTACGAAGCATATTGAAGTTGATTTCCATTTTGTTCGAGAAAAGATTGCTGTGAAACAACTCCAAGTTCGTCATGTCCCTTCAGAGTTTCAACTGGCTGACATCCTTACTAAACCATTACCTGTTGCTAGGTTTCTGTGTTTGAAGGACAAACTGATGCTGTCTTTCATCCCTGCATCAGTTTGTGGGGGCATGTCAAAGAGTAGTCCTGATGGTGCTTCACAAAGTGTTACTTAAACACTCACGTGATCTCACGTGTCAAGTTAGTTAGAGATATTTTGTAGTTAGTTTAGATTCTGTTTTCTGTATAAATATCTGTTAACAACTCAGTTATGAGTAATGAGAAAATATCTTCAACTCCTTTGAATTAGAGAGAGATACGATTTAGGGTTTTGAATGTGTTCTTGATTTCTTCCACTTTCTTCTGCATTTTATGATTTGTTTACAACCTCAAAGTTCCGTTTTGTACGTTTCACTTGGAAGTTTCCTCTCTGTATCAAGTTCCCAAATGAATGAAATCGTAGCAGGGTTGCTCATTAGTGGCGTGAAGTACTTGTTGGTGGCGCGTGACAAGGCGTTAGGCTTAAAGGAGTCCCTTTGTGGTGGTGGTTCGGGGATGGTGGTACCCTGGTGTGACCAATTGAAGGTGCTATGCCATTCATCAGTCGGGGGTTTTTGGACTCACTGCGGGTGGAATTCGACTCTGGAAAGTTTTTTCGTGGGCTTACCATTGCTTGCTTTTCCCATTTTGATGGATCAAGTCCCGATAAGTAAAATCGTTGCAGAAGACTTGAAGATTGGGTGGAAGGTGAAGGGCGCGAATAATGATTTTGTAAGTAGGGAGGAAATCGCTCAGCTTGTGCGGAGGTTTATGGATCCGGAAAATGTTGAGAGGAAAGAAATGGTGAAAAGAGCAAGAGAAACGCGAGAGATGTGTCGACGAGCTATTGGAAAAGGAGGATCATCCGAGAAAAACTTCGAAGCTTTCTTGAATGATATCTCTAATTGAGACTTCATCAACCATTAGTTTTCCAAAGGACAAGATTTCATTAGGTTGATGATGGATGCTTTAGTAAATGAAAAATGGACAACATTTGTTCTGGTCCTTTTGGATGTTAATTCTATGTGATCCTGGTCTTATATATAATGGTCGCTTTGAATGCTGATTTTGCATCATCTTGCAGTCTAAGAGCTTCAACATTGTGTACATTGAGAGATGGACAGTCTAAGAACTGGAAAATATTCAGTGTTAGCCGTTAGAAAACAGGTGCATGCTGATGCATGGCGTTGTGCCACGGGTTACCTAAAGCCACACGTGGTGCCTCTTGAGCATAATCGTGCTTCAAGGGTCATCCCGTGACACATTGCCCTGTGGTGCCACGGCCACCTCATAGTCCACATGGACCATATCCCCCTTTCACTCAAGTGCGTACATGCGTGAGAATGGTTTGCGTTTGAATTTATGGATTTTGAGAATGCCTTCTTTTGGTTAATTCACGAGGTTAGATAGGTTCACTGACTGCATGTTATTTGGGAAATGCAGAACGCGAACGGTTTTCACAATGCTAATAGAACGCAGGATGGCATGCCACAGAGTTATTTTGACCTTTATCCGGTAATTCTCTGCCTTAATTTTCACGACTCCATCTTCTAACATTACTGTTGGCATGAATTTCAACAAAGTTCAAAATGAAATGAAACTTTGGATTGATCATATGAGGAAATAAGTGAGAAATTTTCCAAGGGAGAGCGAAAGAATCTCACTCCAACATTCGACAGTATTATCACCTTTTAAACTTAGGTTTCTTGCTTGGTGGAAACTTAGTGTAAGAAACTGGGTTTTAGATTTGTTTTAGATTTGATGTTCGGGGTTAATTATCTACTTTCTTTTTTATTTTTTTGGGGTTAAGTCAGTAATTTATAATAAGGATAAAGTATAAGAAACAGACCTATATACAGGGAGACGGCCAGAACAAAAGACCAAAAAACAATGCAAAAACGCCTACTCCGAATAGGATTGCAAAAACCCCAAGTTGGTCTAACCATCACTTTAGGATAGACTATCAAGCAGTTGTGGCTTTCGCCAGAGGCCCAAAGCAAGGTACTTTAGGGAAGACTATCACTTTAGGCAGGGAATGGATTCAGAAATTCAACCCAGTGGAAGCATCTTATTAATTGTAATCGTGAATTTTTTTTCCTAGTCAACAATTTTGTTAGGGACAAGAAATCGTGTAAGATTGATTCTAAACCTAATATCAGACAAGAAATTATTGAAGGCTATAGAGACCATTGTAAAAGATCTCTAAAATTTGAAAATATCTAAGTTCAACATTTTTCTCATCATTTTGTAACATTTTCTTAAAAAGAAGGGAGAAAATTAAAATTCGAGAAAAAAAATATTAGGGGAATTATTATTTACCATTATAGATTCAAAATATATAACAAAACTACAATGAATGTTGCATAATGAATATTGCTGGTCTGGTGGTAAGAGGGAAGACATTGATTTTGGAACCAGAGATCCAGGGTTCAAACCTCAACAATAACTCTTATTTTGATAACCTTTCAAATTTTATGGCATAAAAAATAAGAGCCAAGAGTCGAACACACAACCTCCAGCTTAGAGGTAGTTTGCCTTACAACTAGACACCACACAAGTTATGTTACTAGATTCCTACTGAAATAATATATATACAAAATTTATTTCTTTTTTTTTTTTTTTCAATTGACCCGTGGGGGTCAGTGGGGGCATGTGCCCCCCGGATCCGTCCCTGACTTTAGGTAATGCATGAAATAGTTGATCTTGCTCTGAGAAAAGGAATTTGGCAATTCTGTAGTAGTGCAGCATCCGAGCCGTTGATCTTGCTAATCAACGGCTATGATTTCATCTCAGATCAATTAACATATTATGCCCAATCTAGTGTTTTCGGATTAACTCAAACCATATGCCAATACGTGATAACCTCGGTGGGAGTTTTCGTTGAGCAATGTTGCGGACATAGATTTATGTGCACCGAAGACAATGATAGACTCATGTTTATCGGACGGTTCCGAATACGAGGATCGCCAAATCAATGCCCCTAATTATTTTTGTGCTGGCAGAAGAGGTAATAGACAAGGTTGTGAAAGAGGCAATAAGCAAGTCATGGCTGCCCCTGCCCATTGGCCTCAATCCTCCTTCCACTGATTTTGTGCTCACTGAGCTATCAAAGCAAGGCATCTCCACCGTCCCTCCCCAAATCAACGGCTGTCATCCCCACTGACGTGTCACCATCTCACACGGTCCCCACTTTCTCCAGACCAATAAAACAGCAGCGAAATGGGGCCCACTTCAAAGCATTTGATAACGCAATGGCTGACTTCAAATCACGCCAAGACACTAAAAAAAACAGCAACAAGTTCCACTCTGAGCCCCTCCATGATCCTATCAAAATGCCACTGTAGAAGGGGCAGTACCGATGACTGGATATCCACGGCTGAGGATTGGCCACGTATGTTTGTTGAGAGCAACATGTGGTTGTCAATAGATCCTGATAGACAGGACGAGTTTTGGTGGGGTGCCCTTGACTAGTTGGGATCTAGAGGATTATTGGATGATGGGTCCTACTTCTTATTGTGTTGTTGGGTGGGCCTACTTGTGGCTGCTGTTGTAAGCATCCCCAACAGTCTCCCTAAATTTTTCTCCAAAAAAAGTCATGAACAATCTACATTTTTCATTTTATCAATTCACGTCTCCAACAATCCTCTCTATTACCCTCCCTATTTTTAATAAAATATGATATGAGAAAAAGTAGGAGAGAGATAGAAGAGAGAGAATAAAAAAAAAAGGAAAGGACGGCAGTAGAGGGAGGGGGAGAGAGAGAGAGAGAGAGAGAGAGAGAGAGAGAGAGAGAGAGAATAAAAAAATGGATAGGGAGTGAATAGTGCCTCCCTAAATGGGGGGATTTTAAGGAGGCACTGTAGCGTTTTGTATTTAAGGAAGGAGTTTATGGAGTCTCTTGGAGGTTAACTTTGGGGTTTAGCTCCCTAAAATAGGGATGAGAAGGGGATGGAGAGCCTTGTTACACTTGCCCTAAACGTGCCAAGGTGGTAATCAATGTTGTGGGGGAAGTGGGGAGAAATGTAGGGACATTTGAGATTTGTGGATACACCATTTGATCACACTGCGTTATTTGTGATTCGTTTCGGGATTCCACACGAATGATTAGAGTTGCTCAATTTATTGAAAATATATTTTTAAGGATTCTTGTAAAAAAATCAGTTCAGTCGGGTATCAGTAAGAACTTGATTGATTATTTGCTTTGTTAGAAAATTGAGCAAAGACCTAATTAAGCATCTACTGATATCCGATTGAGTTGGTTTTTTTTCATGGATTCTTAAAAAAATATTTTAAACAATTGAGCAACTTCGATCATTTGTGTGGAACTCTGAGATGGGTTCCATACAACGCAATGTGCATTTGGTGTACACCAAATGGTGTACCCATAGTTTTATTGAAAATTGAACATTGTTGAATATATTCTTCTTGTTTATTGTATATCTATATAATAAAACACAATCTAATACTAATAATTTGGAGGGTGCTTTTTGTGTTTTTTTTTTTGGGGCTAAATTACACTAATCTTTTATGAGATTTTTGACAAATACACCGACCATGGTGACATGGTGTACATGATTCTCTTAAAAAAAAACATTGTCTCCTCACTTTTCATCTAACATGAAATTTCCTCATCATGGCACTCCGAAATGTGGTTGTATTCGAACATGTATTTCGTTCAAAGAGCTGAATTGAGCAGGTAATGAACATTTGTATTCGAACATGTATCATTCAAAGAGCTGAACATGAAATTTTCTCATCATGGCACTCCGAAATGTGGTTGTATTCGAACATGTATTTCGAATCCGGGGGAGGCGCTGTGCGGTAGGTGTTGTGCGCCATGTTGTGCGACAAAATTATGTCGTTTTGCTCATTTTCTTAGTATATCCAAGGGCCTTGTTTGGAGAGTTAAGTGGTGTGGTTTAATTTTTGGGTTCAATTTTAGGGGATTTAGGCTCTTTGGGGTAGGGTATAGTGGGTTTAGACACTTGGATTTAGGTACTTTGGGTTTAGGCACTTTAGGTTTAGGGTTTAGGCACTTTGTAATGGTTTTTTCTTCCTCCAAACAAGGCCCTTGGAAGCTTTGGAAGTGTGCACAAAAATCAAGCAAAATGACATAGTTTTGCTGCACAAAACGGCGCACAACACCTACCGCATAGCACCCACCCCGGATCCCATGTATTTCATTCAAAGAGCTGAATTGAGCAGGTACTGAACATTTGAATTCGAACATGTATTTCATTCAAAGAGCTGAATTGAGCAGGTAATGAACGTTTTAGGAAATCGATATCCATAACATCTTAAAAATTCTATAAGCTGAATTGAGCAGGTAATGAACATTTTGGGAAATCGATATCCATAACATCTTAAAAATTCTATAAGCTGAATTGAGCAGGTAATGAACATTTTGGGAAATCGATATCCATAACATCTTAAAAATTCTATAAGCTGAATTGAGCAGGTAATGAACATTTTGGGAAATCGATATCCATAACATCTTAAAAATTCTATAAGCTCCTATAAGTATGTGGTTTCCACCGAGTCTTGGCAGCTGTTTCTTTTACCATCCAAAGCCAATACTAAGTCTAAGAAAGAAATATATGAGCCTGTGAAGTAGCAATCATCTTACTCCTGTCCTTGGATGCCTCGATATTACTGTAAACTGGAGAAACACGTGAATCAACAACACCCGAAAAACATACCCAGGGATTGCCCAGTTATTCAGGCGGATGCTAGGGTTTGGGAGTACTCTCTAAGGGTTGGGGTTCGATTCCTTTCTAGTTTCTAGGTGAGTACCTTGATTTCAATGGGGGGCCGTGGCGGTGTTTTGCTGCGTAGTTCCCCCCCAGAGGTTTGGGTTGAGCAATAGGGTCCAAAGTGTCTGGCTAGGGTTGTTCCTTCGTCATCAGGAAAAAAAAAAAAAAAAAAAGGATAAAGAAGCTATCCTAAAAAAACATTTAAAGAAAAGCCGTTGAGGATAAAATAAATAGTAATTCCAACCCCTTTTTCTTTTTCTTTTTTGAAATTAAATAAGTCCAGTCCCTAAATCTCATGAATGGAAGATGGATGTATGTCATATACACTTATCGTATGGTATATATTGGGTCACCTTATTAGCAATCGGAACATTTTTTTAGTTTTTCGTAACTTTTAAGTAATATGATTCATAACATTTTGGTTCATAACATACCCAGGGGTTGCCCCAGTTATTCAGGCGGATGCCAGGTTTGGGAGTACTCCTCAAGGTCTGGGGTTCGATTTCCTTCTAGTTGAGTACCTTGATTTAAGTGGGGGGGCCGTGGTGGTGTTTTGCTGCGTAGTTCCCCCAGAGGTTTGGGTTGTGCAGTAGGGTCCAAAGTGTATGGCTATAGGGCCGTTCCTCCATAAATAAAAAAAACAAAATAAAAAAAAAAACAAAAGGAGACAGAAAAAGAAGCTATCCTAAAAAACATTTAAAGAAAAGCCATTGAGGATAAAATATATAATTCCAACCCCTTTACTTTTTCTTTTTTGAAACTAAATAAGTCCAGTCCCTAAATCTCATGAATGGAAGATGTATGTATGCCATATGCACCTATTGTATGGTCCATACTGTGTCACTTCATTGGCAATTGTAATATTTTGTGGTGTTTCGTAACTTTTTAGTGATATGATTTATAACATTTTGGTTCGTTTTGTAACTTTTATAAAAAAATAATCGTAATTTTCATTAATAAAAGGTAATCGATTCGTAACTTTTATTGGGATGCGTGTGATACATACCCAAATAGAGGTGTGTATTGTAGTTTTTCCCTAATGTACTCATTCTAACTCTCCCATTAATTCTAACGAGATTACTATTAACGGAATTACCAACAGTTCTTCATTGGTTAATAGCAGTGTTTTAAAAACCATACCGAACCTGCTGGATCAACCGGTTGACCCAAGACATGGTCCGGTTGACTGGCGAACCGGTAAAACCGTTCCAATTTTTGTGACCCAAACCGTTAAAATTATTACTCGGCTTTGAGTAATTAATGCTCTACAAGCTCTTTGACCATTGAGTAAAACGCATGGCACACGCACGAAATTAATATAATATAATAATAAGGTCTGGCTTTCCCGATAGTAGTATTTCCTATCTGATGTGGGATAGAAATTATATATAGTGCTTTTGAGCATTTCACTCTTTTCTCAAAACTTCCAAGATCAACCATGGTACTTTTACTTGGCAAATTACATCAAAACTAAATATATATGCCTATCTTTGCATATATATATATATACGGAAATCTTCTTATCCACACCTCCTGGAAATAAGAAAAAAATGGTTTTTTTTTAGTTGCAAATTTTTTTTGGAAAATCCGATCCGTCCAATGTGTTCAGAAGGTGTTTTCAAGGGTCCACGCGAAAAATCTTCAAAAAAAAATACCGGGAAGGGCTTGATCCAAGCAGTTTTCGTAAAAACTGTATTTATATATTTTTGCGAAAACTGCTTGGATCAAGCCCTTCCCGGTATTTTTTATTGAACATTTTTCGCGAGGACCCTTGAAAACACTTTCTGAACACATTGGACGGATCGGATCATCAAACAAAATTTTGGATCAAAAGTCCGGAAATCAAAAGTCCGAATAAGAAGCGGAACCTATATATATATATATATATACACATCTAGATATAATATTGTGTATACAACGTGACGGTTCAACTCCGATTCAATCGCAGTTGAACCAGTGACCCGTCCGACCGGTCACTTTTTCTTCTCTATCTACTCTTGGAAGAAAATTACTAAGAGTACCAGCCTCAGTTTGTTGGATAACCCTATTCCATGATCTTGGCCAATTCCAAGTACCATTAGAACTAACCTTGTGAGAAAGAGATCTACCTTGATTCAGAACAACAACTTCTCCATAAATTTTTGTAGAGAGGGCCCATTTGATGCTAGTTATCAAGCCAAATACATGTATTCTGTCCATTCCCTATAATGTGCTTTACAAACTCCAACCCTAACTCTTTCATTTTCAAAAGTTTCCTAATTGTCCAAGAGGAGTCAGCATGCAATTTCACATGCCAGAAAAAGTCTGCACTTTGATCATATAACTATGCACCCACATAATCCACAAGGTATTTGCTTTCTTATAAAGAGCCCACAAGTGTCGAAACATAAGGGTATAGCTTCCGAGGGAATTCTTGACCAAGCCCACCTTCATTTTTAGGAGCGCATGCAAATTCCCGTTTAATTTTAGCACCAGTTTTCCTCATACTCAACCCTATCCACAGAAAGGTCCTGAGCATAGCCTCAACTTCCTTGACAATCCTTTAGGGTAGAGCTTTGTTAATCTAATATGTCCTATTTAGCATGCAAAATTATTGGTGTGCTCTAGAAAGGAGTCTGTTAGAGCAAAAACAGCAGCATAGGGAAAATCTACTTTTGGCCGCTTTATATAAAGGAAAGCCTTAACAAGAGAAAATCAAGGATTCAAATGTGCTATCTATTACTAAAACCAAAAAATTGGTCTAAAGGACAAATTTGGGACTTTAAATGGTGTTTAGTCCAGCTTAACTTATTTTAAGGCATTCAATACATTGATATGAAAATTTTCATGTCTCAAGGAGAACACTAGACAAAAATACCCTTAATGAACCACACCACTCACGCTTACCATGCAGAGGAATTTCCCGCGGAAAAAAGCAATTGCCCCACTCACAGTCACATCACTGACGATTGTGATGTGACCCATCACATCAATTGCCCCATGCCGTTCCTTTCTCTTTCTCTTTCTTTCTCTCTCTCATGCGTGGGTTTTGGGTGGTTGGGACAAAATTAATTTCTCTCTCTTTAATTTTGGGGATGGGTTCAATTTTAGGGAGTTTAGGCTCTTTGGGGTAGGGTATAGTGGGTTTAGGCATTTTGGGTTTAGGCACTTATGGTGCACTTCCAATTATAGGGTTTTAGCTGTTTAAGCACTTTCATATGGTACCCTAGTATTTTAGGCACTTTCATAGGGTGTCCTACTATTTTAGGCACTTTCATAGGGTACCCTAGGTTTTAGGTTTAGGGTTCACTTTTCAATTATAGGATTTTAGTAGTTTAAGCACTTTCATAGGGTACCCTAGGGTTTTAGGCACTTTCATAGGATACCCTGGGGTTTAGGTTTAGACACTTTAATTAGGTTTGGGGGTTTAAGCACTTTCATTGGCTAGTGGGGGCATTTTTGGAATGTATATGTGATTTGTTCTTTTGGCATTAAAGAAAAAGTTGATGTCCTTATTGAAGTAAAGACCCCTTTACTATGTCCTCCCAAAAAAACGAACCCAAAACACCAATTAAAAATCTAGAATACATATTAAAAAAAATGGCTCGCAAACACCAATTGCTGAATTAGCTTCCCTTAGAGCACCTCCATTTATAAGATTGTGAGTTCAATTCCCACCAACCCCTCCCTTTCCTCCTAGAATAGAATAAATGTAGATAATTAGCCTAGTAAAAAAGGGAAAAAAAAAAAAAAAAACATTTGCTTCCAAGTATTTTTTTATTTTTTGGGTCATGGTTTGCTTCCAACAAGTCTACCCCCACATTAATGAGTATCACCCCCATCGGAGCGGGCTGACTATGGGGCATGTGCCCCACTCAACCCCAGATATTTTTTTTTGTCCTTTTTGTTACTTTAATTATTTTATTTATTATTTCCAGTTTCTCGTGACCTATTTTTTTAACAACTTCTGATTGGCCGAAGATTGACTCTTCCAGCTTAAATTTGAAGGTTTTAGTATTAGAATAGAAACTATTAATATTTACATCTTAATTGTTCAATTATACGGGCTTAATTAAATAGAACTCATAGGGAGTTTCTCTCTTGCTTTGATTGGGTCCTTTCTAGGTAAAAAATTTCAAAGCTCTTGACGTATCTTTTGGTTTTTTGTTCGGCAAAGCTAGTCTTTTATCTATGTGTTTTTTACTCAATAATGGATATTTATCTTTGGTTTTGCATAATTGTGTTTAATTTTAATATTTTCTTGAGGTTGTGTACGTGTAAATTTTGGGTCCATAGTCACCACTACCACCCATAGTCAATTGTGAAGGTTTCGCTTTTCGAAGAAATATTTTGTTAGAATAATTATAAAATCAGCCCAGTGGGTTGTCTTTGAAGTTTAAAAAGTGTATTGAAAAATGTGAAAAGTGTATAAAAGCGTGTGAAAATATGTTAAAAAGTGTAAAAAAAATACACTGGAGTGTGTTTTTTTGGTCTTCTTATTTATTTATTGTCAGTCTAGTGAGCTGACAATAGAATGACTCTTTTCACTATGCTTCCTTGATATGACATTGAAATGTTTTTTTGTTCCCTTTTGATTTTATTTATTTATTTTAAATAACACATAAAACTTTACCCAACCGAAATGTCAGAGACGTTTCGGCCCACATTAAGTCATGTCGGAGCCACTGTTGATGTAGTTTAAACTTGGCTTGTCGCCTTGTCCAATGCTCCACTACAGTCACTTTTGGACCCAAGTCCCCTAGTATAGAGTAGATAAGGATTAACGAATGGAAAAAAAAATGCCCTTTTAATTGGGCTGCCAGCCAGCTCTAAATTATGATGGACCATTTTAGAGATGGCCATCCCTAGTGTGTACTCCTGTATTTTGGATGCAATTGGAACTGTCCTCACCATTCGGCCGTGTTTGGGCTAAAAAGGGCTGACCCTCCCTCATCCAATTCGTCTCCTCCCCGAATGGGTAGAAAATTCGGAATTTTTTCGAAGATCGGATAGGGTATGTGGATTATTTTTAAAAAAAATATTTTGGAGATCGGGTAGGGATGGTATGGTCAGTCCCCTCCCCGTTCCCCTCCCCTCCCCTCCCCTCCCCTCCCCGCATCTCCATTGACATATCTATATTATAAAAGGGCTCAGTTTTTTGAATCCCTTATATTTTTAGCCCTTGGATTTGATAGATGGTCGAGATTGATTTTCATGCCAGCTCTCAGACTCAGATGGATTAAGATTTTAATCGATGGTCAAGATGCATTTTCGGACTCAGATTTTGCCGCCTAAATGTTAGCCATACTTGGGAACCCAAAAAGGTTGCCTCATTTGGTATTCAATTAGAGGAAAGGAGCAACCCATACTATTATAACTTATTTGGAAACAACAATTTATTACTATAACTTACTTGGAAACCGCAATTTATATTTGGGAACCCAAAAGCCTAATTCTACAATTACAGTGAAACAAATCATACTCCCTTGCCTCTCTCTCTTCCCTTCCGTACTTTATCTCTTCCACATTTCCATCCTACAATTCTAAAAGGGCTGTGGAAGCAAATCAGATTTTGCCCGCCTCTGTTTATAAATTGGAATTACTTATCAAATCTCTCCCTTTCGTTGATTCTCGCCTACCGAAGGTAACATGTAAATCAAATCACCATTTCACCAATCTTATTTCTCTGTTCCACTATTTCTCCTACCTTTGTTTCAGCACTTATACATTACTCCATCGACTTTTTTGGACTACATTTTTTGGTGTTGATACAATCTAATCTTTTAGAGGCGCAAACTGGGTTTCAATTCTGAATTCAAAGTTCTTCCAAGTTTTAATTTTCCTTTTTTGTACTGCTTTATGACCAGTGGTTTCTATTCCAAGGACTTTTGATATCTCATTTTGAGCTAATAGTTGGGTTTTTGCTGTTTAATTCTGATTTTTGAAAATTTTCAAATGCGTTCTACGTTTTAGTAATTTTCAAGACTATGGCAAATGGGTATGGGATCCTTCGAGTTTCAATAAGTTTTCTAGGTGATTCTTCTCTTCCTCTAAGGTAACACTTTGTCTCTTTTTCTCTATTTGTTTCACTTTTCTTTCTTCAGTTTTTTGGGCTTTTATTGGGTGAAGTGATGATTCACTAATTATTGTTTGATCCTGTGCCTTTTACTAACCATGGTGTAACCAAAATATGACCTTTAATAGAATTTTTTATCATTTCACATTTATTTATTTCAGATATGCAAGCAAGACATGGTGTTGTTCAACAAAACAATCCTGGACTTGCCAAACTCGACTCCATGACATATTTTCTACCTCTTTACCATTGCTTAGATTTCCTTTTTCCCCTGGAATCATTATTTGCTTAAAACTTTGTTGGTAAATTAAATTAAATATGTGACAGTTAATTTGTGTATGGATCTTTGGTTTCGGGTAAAGCCTTTTTTTTTAATAAAGATTGTGCATCAAGTTTATATGTTCGAGCTAATAGGGTTGGATTGGATAGGTGTGGATTGTAACATAGTGTGGTTGGTTTATACTCTTGAATTACACAGGGGGAAGTACTTTTAATTAACGGTAAAGCATTTTTTTGGTCGTATGTTTCTTACATTTGTTTTACTTCTTCTTTATTGTTGAAGAAAATATATGAGATTTAATTCGAGAAGGGATCTTTGGTGCAAGGCAAAATAGTTGTTTTAGATTGTGCAACCATTTTATGCTCAAATTTTGTTTGGTGGAGTGCCTTCAAGCACGGGTCATATACTAGTATAGGTATATTGTATAAGTTTATAATTTTTTTTTTTTGGCCACGGATAAGTTTATAAGTTATACTAACTTATAACTTGTTGGTTGGTTGTATGAGAAAGGTTTTCTCCTTTACTTAAGCTTTATGTGGTACTTTTGTATGAAATTTTAATCTACCCAGAAACCAAAAACAAAAAAAGAAAAAGAACAAGAACAACAGTAACACTTTTGAGTGGCTTGATACGTTTTAATTATCTTTGGGAACAACTTTTGTCATTAGCTTGAATTTTAATACAATTTTTTTGGTATTCACTTGAATAGTTTAAGTGAACTTTTGGATCCCCAATTTCCTGTGGGGATCCCCGTTCCCCATTGGGGCGGGGATGAAGGTAAAAAAAAAGACAATAAAATGTACCCATTCTAACTTTTCCATTAATTCTAACGAGATTAATATTAGCAGAATTACTTAACAGTCTTTCATTGGTTAATAGCAGTGTTTTTAAAACTAGACCAGTTGAACCGCGATCCGGTCTAGTTGAACTGGCGAATCGGCAAAACCATTTTCGTTTTTTGGTGACCCGAACCGTTAAAATTATTACTCGGCTTTAAGTAATTAATGCTCTACCAACTCTTTGACCATTGAGTAAAGCCCATGTCACAAGCACCAGATAAGTATTATACAGTCTGGTTTTTCTCTGTAGTGTTTTCCTATTTGATGCAAAAATGATACATACACAACAAAAATGTCACAACAGGCTGTGCGTGGGTGTCCTCAGATCGGGGCTCCTCTCACAACCCCTTCTAAAAAATTTACAGAGAATAGAGAGAAGAGAGACCAGTGAGACAATGAAGAAACGGACGACCTCCTCGACCACCACCACCACCGGCGAGAGAAAAATAGGCGAGCTCTCCTCGAACGCCCTCGACCTTCGAACATGCTGTGCGTGGGTGTCTCAGTGTGCAGGTATCTCACTCTCTCTTTCTCTTGACAAACACCGCCGCCTCCACGACCTCCGACACGCCAACATCGCCGCCTGCACGAGCGCTGGACACGACCACCACCACCGCGGTCTCTCCCTCTCTTTCTTTCTCTCTCTCTCTCTCTCTCTCAATTTTGAGTTGTTGGGTAAGGGGAAAAACCCTAATCGAATTTTTTTCCCCAAAATCTAGGTGGACTGTTCGTTGTTGGTTTACTGGATATACATAACAACAACATATGGAGGAGCTCTTGTGCCTTCCATATTGTTGTCATAAGTTTTATTTCAGGTATTTCAAATAGGAAGCAACTATTGGATGGAGTTGTGGTGTTCAATGGCGTCGACGTACAACAGCGGTGGTCGAGGCGGCAGTGGTGGCACTCGTTGGTGGTGGGTCGTGTTCGTCGAGCTCCTCTTTCTCTCTGTTACAAGTTACGAGTGATGAAGATGAAGAAAGTGGGGAATTTTGTTTTTCAGATCGCGTGAGGTTTTTTTTTTTTTTTTTTTGTAATGGGTTACAGGACCAAAACGGCGTCGTTTTGGTCTGTTGTGGCCTTGAAGTGGCCTTTTTTGTTGTGTACGTATCAGGACTCTATCTGATGTGGGATTGAAATTAATACAGTGCTTTGGAGCATTTCACTCTTTTCTCAAAATTTCAAAGATCAACCATTACACTTTTACTTAACAAATTACGTCAAAACAAAAAATATATACCTATAATTTTGCGTATACAACTTGACGGTTGACCCATCTGCCCGGTCACTTTTTTTATTCGCTCACTTGTCCAATTTTTTAAACATTTGTTAATAGTGAAAAGGGGTACATTGGGTAGCAGTGAAAATGAGGTATAAGTGGAATTCGCTCGAAGGGGGTGTAGGTTATAATTTCCCAAACCAAATTGGGAAATGCTAACGAGTGCTATAGCGCACCCATTAAAGCCCTGTTTGATAAGAGAGATAGAGTATGGGATTGGATTAGAGAGAATTACCGGCCGCTCCACATTTTGGAGCTGATGCACGGCAAACTCCAGTTGACTTTTCCAAAAGCACCACCCGCTCCAAAGTTCTTCGTCCAATCAAATGCACGCCTTACTCCCGCTCCACAAATTCTGTCCAAATTATCCCTCCTTCAATCCCTCCATCACACACACACACGTGTATAGTGTCTTAACAAATGTTTTAGCAAGTGTTACACGTAGATAATCAACTCTGAATGCGGAATGAAACGGATTCCAACTCCATGTACAGTCAAAATTCTAAAATGTACGGTCTAAATTTTGAATGTACGCTCAAAATTCCAAAATGTACGGTCTAAATTTTAAATGTACGGTCTAAATTCTAAAATGTACATTCTAAATGTACAGTCTAAATTCTAAATGTACAGTCTAAATTCTAAATATACGGTCTAAATTCTAAAATTTACATTCTAAATGTACGGTCTAAATTCTGAATATACATTCTAAATTCTAAATGTACGGTTTAAATTCTAAAATGTATATTCTAAATTTAGGATACCCTAAACTTTAAGGTACCCTATGAAAGTGCCTAAACCTTAGGGTACCCTATGAAAGTGCCTAACATCCTAGGGTATTCTATGAAAGTGTCTAAACTACTAAAAACCCTGTAATAGAAAAGTGCACCCTAAGTGTCTAAGCCCCAGAAAAGAGTGATTGGCCTTAATGGAGTTAGTGGTAATTAAAAAGAATGATTGGAGTTAGTGGTAATAAATATTTATTTTTTGTATTGGCCCGTAATAAAACCATTGGATTACCAATCCTGTGGGCCCATTAATTTTCATGTTTGGTGTGCAATTTGAGGACTGGACTAGCAGTCCCATGGGACTACGAAACCCCCATTTTCATGGGATTGGCCAACCCAAGGGGGGTTGGGTATTATGAAACCTATCCCATGGATTGAGTCTAGAAAGACAACATTGTCCTCTTCCTTTTCGTTTATTTCCCCAATACGCACCTCTGGTGCTGCTCTTGCTTTTCGTTCATTTGATTTTTTTTAATTATGCTGTTACTTTTCGTTCATTTGTAAAAATGGTGTTTCCATGTAAGGGTAGAAGTGGAACAAATTATTTTAACGCAATCCTATTCTATGCAAAACAATCTTATTCTATGCAAAACAAACATGTTATTAGTAATCTCATGATCTAATCCCGTGCAAAACAAACATGAGAGAAGGATTCATCTTCTCATTAATAATCCACCTCATTACCAATCTCAATCCCTATCCCATCTCATTACCAATCCCTTTGAAACAAAACCTCGTATCAAATGGGGCCTAAGGGTATAAAAGGTACACTCTCAAAATATACTTGTACTTTAAAGTACATCTTTAAGTGTACTTTAACGTACAAGTTTATTTTTAAAGTATACTTTTTTTTTTGTACAAGAAACAATGCTATGGATACACTACAGACGCACACCAAATGCACACAAAGCTGACTCTTACATGGAAGAGTTTAACTCTTACCCGGAAGAGTTAGCTTGGTGTGCATTTAGTGTGCGTAAGTAGTGTACCCATTGCGTTTTGCTTTGTACTAGTGAGACTCATAAAAATGTATTTTTTGTACCTGTAACGGGTGCACTATGACACCCATTACTACTAACACGTCACAAAAAAATGTGCTCATAGTGAATGGTGAGGCGGAACAATCAATATCCAGCTGGCGATAAACAGTTAAAAGCAGCGAAAATCAGAGAAAAAGAAGGCCGACTTTTTTCTTCCAATTTCCCGACACACCCCCACCTCCTCTCTCTTTCCTCCGATTTCGAATCTTTGGAGGCTCCTCCTACCTCTGTAAGCTCTCTCTCTCTCTCTCTCTAAATTCTTGCTATCTTTTTCTTCTTCGTCTTCACGTTCAACGTAAGAGAATTTCATACTTTTGTTGTTTGATTTTTGTCTCAATTTTCGTCTTTCCATTAAAATTCATTTCTAGAAAATTTCGCATGGATAGGTAATCTAGTTTTCTTTGTGATTCGTACATATCAGAGTTCCAATTGCCGGCCAGACCATGGGGGATTCATTACATTAGTCCCTTCAATTTTCCTCAATTTGCCACCCCGAAAGTGATTGAATTTTCCATAGTTTCTGTTTCCTTCGACGCAAATTTGTGCGGTTTCGTTATCGCGGCGAGCTTCGAGGTTAAAATCTCTTCAAATCTGAATGTATATCTTTTCCTGGCTGGGAATTAAGGGTCCTCTTTGGAATAAGTCTTAGGTTTTAAATGAAGTGATTTGACATTCTTGTCCATCTCATGAGAAAAGCCTGATAAGGTTTGATTGTTGACCTAGGCATTTCGATGTTGAGTTTGATAGCTCCATTAACAGTGATTTGAATGATTGTAGTAGACAATAATCACAGTAACTTACATTTCTTCTACTTCTAATCGATCTTCGACTTCAATTTGGCAAGTCACATATAACTGAACCTCGTGTATTTCTGTTGGAATTGAACATGAAATCCCTTATTTGTAATTCCAATCTATCCAAATGAAGCCTTAATCTTTTTTCCTGTTGAAATAACGGGCTTAAATTTCTGTTATTATCTTCCTTGCCTCGAATTTCAACTTTCCGCAGAGGATTTAATTAGAAATTTGAATAATTGATTGGTGAGGTAAATTATGGGTTTTTTTATTGTAGTGGTTTGGGTAGTTGATGAATTAGAAGGTTATTTGCTAGGGTTTTGACTTGCGGTTGGAAGTACCTGTAGGATTGTTGATAATGGCATGTCGGGGGTTCTGGGAATGCATATTGAAGCTTTTTAACTTCTTATTGACTCTTGTGGGTCTGGCCATGGTGGGTTATGGGATCTACTTGTTTGTGGAGTATGAAAAGTCATCTTCTTCTGGTGATTCGACTGCTATTGCACCCACACCCTCAAGTGGTGATATGATACAGCTTGGTCGGCCGATGCTCATGGCTGTTTCCCTGTCAAGCAGCTTTCTTGATGACCTCCCAAAAGCCTGGTATGGTGGTCTACCCTGAATTTGTTTTTGGCTTTTTGGTTTATATTCTCATTGTTGGTGGGATTACCTTCTTTATGTATCACTAGAGTTGGATTTCAGTGCTGTCAGTACCTCACGACACACATACTTATCTTCTTCATTTATGTGTTGAGAATTAAATCAATACAAATCAGCAATAAGTTCTCTCTTATGGTTCTCATAGATGCACAATGATTATGCTTTTCAAAGTATACAAGAATAATCAAGTTTCTTTCCTTTGGAAAATAATCATACTTGAAAGGTTATAGTGTTGACAAGAACAGGGCAATTTTTCTCTCTTTTTTCATGTACCTTCTTAACATTTGATCTTATAGTGTTAGTTTCCTTATGCTATTTGAAATTCCTTTTTTACAATAGAGTGATTTGATTATGGAAATGCTTAGGCAGTTTATCAAATACTTGGTAGTCAATGTTGCTATAGATTACCCTCTCAAATTGCAAGAAGAAAACATATTGTTTCTATAAAAAAAGAGGCTTTGGTCTTGTGTGATGGATGCGTGGGCGTGTCAGGACCATTTTGTCCAAGTGTCGATGATCTGTCTTCTAATCCGACAAGTTGTGCACAGTGGATAAAATCCATGACTGTTCTTTTTTTCCTTACCGACGTGTGTGATGAAAACCCTTCTCAGCAAAAGAAAATAATATATTTAAAGCATAGATTAGGCGTATCTTTTGTGTTTCCTTTCTAGGGTTAGGTTATCTCTATTTAAACGTTTTGTTAGCATTGCAACTCTACAATTTAGTAATACCAGTTTAGGGGGCGTTCTACTAAGGGAGTTTTTTAAATAATCTGGCTTTTCACGGTTTTTTATGTGATGTCTTGTGAGAGATTGACATGTCTTGATTTTTGGAAAAAACTGTTTTTTGTTAGTGGAACACCACCACTCTTCTCTGAATACTTACATGGTATCAGAGCCCCCTATCTACGGCTCCGGAACTCGCATCACTTCAGTCGGTTCACCAGTCTCCCTCTTTTTCTGACGTTATCCATCTCTCTCTCGGAATCTCTCTCTCTCTCTCGGAATCTCTCTCTCTCTCTCTCTCTCGGAATCTCTCTCTCTCTCTCTCTCTCTCTCTCCAGTCCAATCCATCTCAGTCAGATGCGATTTCTTTCATGTCTCTGTCAATCCGACGAACCCAGCCGCCGATGACCACCGTTGATTGCTGTTCACCTCTGATGAAGTTTGACGACCACCGGAAACCCCTTCTTAGCAACCGTCGATCCTCTACTGAACACAAAAGATACGCCTAATCTATGCCTTAAATAGAAAGATACAACGAGATATGATTATGGTATTTAAGAGATACACAAAGATACATTCACAATTGTTTGCAAGAGAAAATGATCACAGCCCTATTCCTGTTTGCATTTTCTTCCTTTGTTGAATTAGAGTATTTTTTGCCACCATCATTTTGGGGCATCAATGGCTGCCATCAGCCATGTGTAGATATCCTGACCATGATGTCTCCACTTCGAGAAGCCACTTCTTCTAAGTACAGTAGCTTTGTCAACGCTCCTAATATCTCGGCTACCTTGACATAAAATCGTAGTGGCTAGTGTCATTTTGAGTACAAACACACATGAAACATAGAAAAGAGCAAGTCTCACAAAATCTTATGAGGAAAAACCTCAAAGGTTACACCACGGGATTTATTCTACAGAATCAAGTATTATAATGACTACAAGAATGTTTATAAACTTGAAGACTCCACTCACGTCTCACTGTTTATTTTCTATAGACATAGTCTAGTCTAAGTAATCGTTTGGGTGTGAGTCAAACATGAGTTAGCTCATGTGGACGAGTTTAGCCTTTTCAGTGAGTTGCCAAAGCGACCTTGTGAGATATGTTTTGTGCGTCCAAGGTGGCTGCACTTGCTAGTGATGATATCAAGTACTTGAGGACTTGTGCAAATTTTTATAATTTTTGTGGTGGCTTTTTTTTTTTTGGGTCGAAATACATGTAAACATGGTACACTAGACAATTGGTTTAAGGAAAGTTTACAATGCTGCTTAATTTCCTTGTGGTTATGTCTTTTCAGGTTCTTATATCTATTTATCGGTGTTGGTGCGGTTCTCTTTGTTATATCTTGCTTTGGTTGTATTGGAGCAGCAACACAGAATGGATGCTGCCTGACTTGTGTATCCTAATTACTCATGCATTCCACGTGTTTTGGACAGTGAATGAAAAATCAGTTATATATGTCATGTTAGTCAAGCATGCATGGGTTAATTTGCTCCACTGGTAGAAGTATTCTTACGGAAACTATGGTTGACAAGTTTTGACTGTTGCTGTTAAAATTGCGCATACAATTCCGTTTCCAGTTTTCTTCTTTTATGTCATACTTTTGTTGATGATTGTGATGGCAATATCGGCTTATAATTATTTTTTATTTGGGATATTGCAAGGTTGATGAGCCTTTTGTATTGTTGTGGGGTAACTTGAATGTTTACTGGACTTCTAATTTCCTTTCTTTGTTTTTTTGAATTATTTATTTCTTGTCATGATGTATGGATTCCTTAAGCCAATACAGTATGCAGTTTTAGTGGTATTGCTGATCTTGGTAGAACTGGCATGTGCAACTTTCATATTCTTTGACAAAAGCTGGAAAGATGTGAGTTGCACTTTACTAATGGATTTTTGAGTTTTAAGTTGCTATACTGGTGTATCTAGTTATTTGTATTCTTCATTTTTTGGTTCAGGAAATTCCAACAGATAAAACTGGAGACTTTGATATGATATATGAGTTTCTGGAAGACAACTGGGAAATTATCAAATGGGTTGCTCTGGGGGTTGTTATTTTGGAGGTAAGCATCAGAAATTCTATTGCTTTTGAGGCTTCATACTTGTTCTTCTTTCTCGACTGTGGGTGGCATACGTGATAAAGTGTGACTAGTGACTCATCTTTTGAAGTTTTGCACATCATGCATCCGATTGTTTGCTTCTCATGGACCCAATCCATGCGATCGTTTTCCTTCCTCTTTTTTTGTAACCCTCAAACTAGATCAAATATTGTGCTTTATATGCCTGACTGCTTGTTGGTCTACATTGCACACGGTCATACCATCTCAAATCACCTTCTCTTCATATCTTTATGTTGTCCATAACCACCATCAACTTGTATTTCATGATAACGTGCCTAGCGTGTTGCATCTTCCTTAATGAGTTTTTGTTGGTGCTAGAAGATTTTAATTGCAGTGGTTCAACATTTCTTTGTTCTACTTGGGCATCTTTTGATATTTACAGGCTGATCAAAAAAATCTGTTGACATTTACAGGGGTAGGATTGAGCTTTTAGATACAGTTCCATATTTATAAGTTGCAATGCATTGTTGATTATTTGCTGGTCCAGTAGTGTCGTGGCCTAGCTTCATTGGTTGCCACTTTTTTGTAGCTTACTTTTATTAACGCAACAACCTACAAGGGCAAAGGGGCATTCCCCAGAACAAGCAACACCAACATGGAAGAAGAACAGCAGTAATTAAGTCCTACCCAGAACCACTACTTCTAAGAACCAAAACAACACCACAACACTAGGCACCTATCCAGCAGATTATCCTCTTCGTGAACTCAAACAAAAGGACATTGAGCTAGCCTTACCAAGAAAAGAAGAAAATCAAGAGCTAAACACATTGTGAAAAATCTGCTATTCATTGCATATAACCTGTTCTCATCAGTTTTCCTTATTTGCTTCCAAGAATTGATGCAAGCTTTTATATCAAACTCCACTCTGCAAATGGCCTCTCTCGCTTCAAGCCCAGGACCTTGAAATAATCTTTTGTTTTCTTTCAATTTAGAGATGGCCTCTCTCATTCTGAGTTCTAGCTAAACTGCAAGCTTCCCTCTTCACCCCCACTAAATCAAAATAGACACGGAGAATGAGAAGGGCCTGAAGGGGTTTCGGATGGTGAAATAGCGTAAGACATTTCATTTGGACAATTCCTATTGTCGATGTTCCTTTATTATTTGCAAGTTCTAAGGACGCCATGTAGGAAGCACAGACAATGGATATGCTTTCTTTTAACCATTTAAATCGACTTGGCTGAATGTATTGAAGAGTAACAGACTAGATGTCATAGCGCACACAATTGAGTTGTTTATGTTCTTTCGGTTTACATTAACCTCTTGTTCTACTCACTTACCCCTGTAATTGCAGGCTGTTCTTTTCTTGTTGGCTCTCATTATAAGGGCTGCAAACAGACCAGCACAGTACGACAGTGATGATGAGTACATAGGTGGCCCCAGGCAACAAATTCGACAACCATTGATCAACAGGCCTCCGGCTCCCGTTACGGGTGTCCCTGTTGCTGGTGCCCTTGATCAGCGCTCAAGCAGAAACGATGCTTGGAGTACACGCATGAGAGAAAAGGTGCAATTTCTCTTCAGTATACAACTAAGTTAAGAAAAAGGTTGGGAACTCCCATTGGGAGTCCTGCACGTGGTAGTCTTATGTGGCATAAATTGGAGTGCAATTTTGTTCACCCTCCTTAAAAGAGGGTGAACAAAACCCTCTCTCCTATTGGTTGGATTTGTGGGGATCCCACCACAAAGTGATGTCATGCTTACCTCTGCAATTCATTTTTTGGTAAGAATGACATCACTTTGTGATGGGACCCACATGTTTGAACCGATAGGAGGGAGGGTTTTGTTCACCCTCTTTTAAGGAGGGTGAACAAAATTGTTCTCCATAAATTGACAGTAGGGCCGTTTGTAAGAATTGCAAAGTCAATTGATTTTGTAAGCTGTTCTAGACTATCCTAGTTTCTAAAACTGGTTTTTATCTGATAACTTCACTTTTCCTCCGTCCTGTTTTACTCAGGAATTCTGGAAATCAATTCTGCAAATCCTATATTCGTGGCGGGTTTTTTTGTTGTTGTCAATTCTCAAGAATTTTGTTGCCAACTATGGAAATGCAGTTTTCATCATTGCCTCTGTTCCTTCCTCCTCTTCCAAACTTTAGCCCCATATCTCTGCACATCTCCGTTTCAAATTCATGGTGTGAGTGTGACCACAATCTGTAATTACAGTTCCCCTCTATTTTTTGACTACAAAACCAAACATTGCAATTCTCTGACCTGTGTTAGCCCTAGCCCATTGGGAAACCCGTGGACTCAACTGTATGGTTATCCTTGTAGGACACGGACCAAAGCAACAGTGCATGCTCAAGTTCCACATCTATTTTTGGTGTTTGTTATTTTGAGTTTGCCTATGTAACCTAATGGTTTACTACGTATTAGGCCATGCTTTAATTTGCAACACAATTTTGCTTTTGATTCTCTCGATTTGCATTCGATCTGTATCTGCATTGCCAAGTTGCATTTTTACCAGCGAGTACCGAATGATCACTCCCGAGGCATCATTATATTTATTTCTGAAGTTGATATCGTATCGTTCAATTGTCAATTTCGTGGATGCTTCTTTTGCTTACACTTCTATCCTTGTCTTTGTTTTCACCTGCATGTGAAAAACAGTACGGGCTTGATACATCTGAGTTTACGTACAATCCCTCCGAATCAAATAGATACCCGCAAGCAGCTGTACAGCCAACAGAGGAGAAGAGTCGTTGCACCATTATGTAATCGGCATCTCCCTCATGTAATCAACATCTCGGTTTTGCAGAAATTTGGAATTGAGTTGGTTTCCGGGAAATGATGTTCGATTGTGTGTGAACTTCGTTGTTAAGAAGATGATCTCTTGGTTTTTGTCAAATTTATCTGTACATCACGAATCTAACGAGCTTTACTCACCGTGTACCCACCCTTTGATTTTATTCCAAAACGGGATTTACCCTTTCATGTATGAATTACCATTTGGTGTTTAAAAGATTGTGCTAGTTATTGAATTAGGTTTTGTACAAGGCATTTGAGACTTTATGTAGTAGCTGGTTGCATGATCTTCTTTTGGTTGATTGGTGGAGCTGGTCTTCTATTAAATGTTATCATGACGTTTGCAATACACAGAATATTATTCGGAGTTATGTGCAATCAAGTAGTATTTTTCTTTCCAGCAGCTTCTCCGTCGATTTCTTGAGCGTTGTAGTTAGCTTTGGCCATCTAGTTGCATGATGTTTACCCGTGCATGCAAAGCTCTCTACCTGAAGTGCTATAGTCATTTGGTTTGTATCGGTTAGTTTCTGTATGGAAGTCTCGTCAATAGTGGAACTACCGCGACAATTGCTTACCGACTTTCTGCATGCGCTTTGACATCTGACCACTAGATCATTTTTGGTTTGTATCGGTCAGTTTCTGTATGGAAGTCTCATCAATAGTGGAACTACCGTGACAACTGTTCACCGACATTTTGCATGCGCTCTGACATTTGAAATTGACATTCTTTTGATTTGGTTGTGTTATTTGTGTTTCTTATATGCATTTTGTCTTTTTCAGTTGTATATGTTTGAACTCGATAACTTGTACTCCCTCTGTTCCTTAAAAATAGTAGTGTATTCAATTTGGGGTTGTTCTTAAATAAATGTGATATTAAAAAGTTACTGGCACGTAAAGTTAATACATTTCTTATTTTGCCCTTAAAAGTAGATTTACTTTGAAAAGTTAGTGAACAAAGTTTAATGATGATGTCTCCATCAAGGGCAATGGTAGAAGTGAATATAAAAGTTGATATGGAAAATGTAATGATGTTTTCTTAGGAACCGGGGGCGGTGCTGCGCAGCATGCTGTGCTGCCCATTTCGGCGCCGTGCCGGCACCGTTTCGACGATCGGAGACATCCACTATGTAGAGCTCATCGAGTACTACAAATGTATCAAAATTCAACTCGATCGGATATCGTCAAGTGTCTCATCGGAACACAAATAAGTTGAAAAAAATTGGAACACATGTCTTGAAACACTGGATGAAAACCATTAAAACCATCTTTTCCAACTTATTTGTGTACCGATGAGGCATTTAACAATATCCGATGGAGTTGATTTTCGATACGCTTAAAGCACTCGATGAGCTTTACGCGATGGACGTTTCCGATCGTCAGAACGATGCCGGCGCGGCGCCGAAATGGGCCCGCACAGCACGCTGAGCCGCATGGGGCTGCGCAGCACCCACCCTGTTTCTGTTTTCTTAATAAATCGGAATTACGAAGCTACAAACTTAAAAAGAAAATGGAAGGAGTATTATTTCTTATTAATGAAGTTCTTACGCTCCTTTCCAAAATAAACTAGTCTACCCTCTCCCAAGTTTTTCTGTTATTTTACGAAACGGATAAAAAGTCGGATCCTTTTCATGGAGTATAATATTTGCCGTTTTGTTTACTTACCCCTAAAAAGTGAATGCTTGCGTGTTGGGTTTCTACATGATCAAGCGAGACAACTGCCCAAATCTTGGGCTATGAAGGAGTATTTTTTTTAATATAAAGGGTCCTGTTCGTTTCAATAATAATAAAAAAAATGTACCAAATCTTGACCCTCCAAATTAAATTTCCAATTGTCCTAGTGCTTTTAGACAACATTTACCAACTCCTATTTCCCTATTTTTTCTCTCTCTCTCTCTCTAATATATCTTGCGCCATTGTAAATCAAAAACTAAAAGTGCTAATGACCTTGTTCGTTTAGTAGTTTTTTAGTTTAGTTTTCAAAAAATGTGTAATGAGTGGAGAGAGACAAAGAGAGAAATGAGTGTAATGATTACAAAATAAAACTAAAATTATGAAACGAACAAGGCCAATAGCATCTGAATAAAGTTGAAAAGAATTGTTTTTTGAAATTCGACACGTATATAGAAACATGTGAATATTGTCACTTGTACATAAATATATCGAAATTAAAATCTTTTTTGTTATTATTTGATCCGTAAAAACTGTCCAATGAAACGAACCGTGGACCCTTATCAGTTTAAAAATAAAAAATAAAATAAAGAAATAGAAATTTGAAGGAGACTATTTTCAAAGGAGATAATCGTCAACATGTAAAATCTGAGGGATAATTGCTCATCGCAGTTAAGGAAACTGTTTTGAAAAGTAGAAAAGGGCGGGAGAAGATCAAATTAAAGCCCATTCCCAGGTCGTATATATATATCGGCAATTATCCAATCAAGGATCCCGGATGGGAGGTTTTTTGGTGTTTTGATGCTTTTAAAAATTGTTTTTGGGAAATCCGAGCCGTCCAATGTGTTCAAAAGGTGTTTTCAAGGGTCCACGCGAGAAATCTTCAAAAAAAAAAATACCGGGAAGGGCTTGATCCAAGCAATTTTTCGCAAAAACTGTATATTTACAATTTTGCAAAAAATTGCTCGGATCAAGCCCTTCCCGGTATTTTTTTTTGAAGATTTCCCACGTGGACCCTTGAAAACACCTTTTGAACACATTGGACGGCTCAGATTTTCAAAAAAATATCGGGAAGGTGGAGTCCCGGATCCGGGAATCCCGGATTAGATCGGGACTCATATATATATATATATATATAGAATAAACTTCCGGTCCAAACTCCCGGACCCTCTTAAGTTACGGACCTCCACTTTTCGGACCAAATTTCGACGATCCGAACCGTTAGATGTGTTTAAAACGTGATTTTAAGGTCCAACGCGAAGATTTGGCAAAATTTTTTTTTGCCAAATCTTCTCGTTGGACCTTGAAAACACCTTTTAAACACATCTAACAGTTCGGATCGTCGAAATTTGGTCCGGAAAGTCGAAAATACCCCTAGGTCCGTAACTTAACTAAGTTAAGGGAGTTTGGATAGGAAGGGGACTATATATATATATATATATATATATATAGAGAGAGAGAGAGAGAGAGAGAGAGAGAGAGAGAGAGAGAGAGAGAGAGAGAGAGAGAGAGATCTAGAGGAGCGAGAAACAGAGACGCTCAATCACACAAACCAATCGGGGCATGGTAGGAAAATCTGGATGTATATGTCTCGTTTTCCTATCAGCCCTGTAATGTCGCTCTTAAATATGGACTTTTAGATTGATACATAAATCTAATCAGTTAGATTAAAACCACCCACAAAAATTATTGCCATAAAATGTGGTAAGCGTAGCAATATGTCGTAGTAAGCATAGTCATATATCGTCGTAAACGTATGTAACTAGAGATATCGTGATAAGTTAACCCAGTTTTTATGCTAAAGTAAACCTGTAGTATTTTTTGTGGGAAAAACACAAAATCATCTCGATTTTAGCAAATCTACCTTACGTGTTGTACGTAATTTTGATTTAACGACTTAGATTTACGTATTCTAATCTAAGAGGAACTCTCTAGTCCGGGATACACTTTCCCGATTTTTTTAATGATCCGAACCGTCTAATGTATTTAATACGTGTTTTTAAGGGTCCCAGCGAGAAATCGTCGAAAAAAATATATCGGGAAGCGTTTGATCCGAGCAATTTTTCATAAAACTGAAAATGTACAGTTTTTGTGGAAAACTGCTTTGATCTAGCCCTTCCCGGGATTTTTTTTTTTTTTTTTTGACGATTTCTCGCAAGGACTCTTAAAAACACTTTTTAAACACATTGGACAGTTCGGATCATGCAAAAACACATTTTAAAAGCTTAAAAACACCTAAAAACCTCCGGTCCAGGATACCGGACTGCAAAGTAGCTGTCTAATCTAATTGTCTATATTTAGTGAGGCAGCATACCTGCAAACCACTCGGGCATGGTAGAAAAATCCCTTAAATTGCTTGCACACAGGCCCCCAGAAAAGGGACGTCGCCAAATTCTTCGCCATCGGAATGAGAAAGTCGGTCAGTGGATGTCACTTTCCTCAAATTGTTTGACCCCATTTCTCTCTTATCTGTTTTCTCAAACCTACTCTCCCTCTCTTTCTGCCTATATCTGTATGTTATGTATAAACCCTAGTGGCTTTCTATATACACCTGTGGTCCAAGGGCGCATTAGAAAGTGATTGGCAATTCGTTTTTTTTTTTTCCGAGTTAGGTAACTAAGAGATTGCGAATTCACTGGATTTTTGGAAAAAAATTTAAGTGCCGGGCGGTACCATGTGGTGTCTTACGTGTTACCCGCCAGATGTTAAATAAACTCTTAGACAATCCACATATGTTTTGAATGGCGAGATGTGTGACGGGTACCGCCACGTGACACCCGCTTGGCATTGAAAAACTTCTCGGATTTTGATATCCGGTTGCATTTTGTCCCTCTATTTGGATTAATTTAGATTACTAAAATGTTGTCATCGTGATCTGACCCATTTATAAGGTTTGTAGAGATTGCTTAACCCTACATGCACATCAAAAATCAAGTTAATCATACGTTGATACAATCTACATTGTTAAGATACATTTTAAAATTATATTAATTGACCATCCATTTTCATGTACCTAATGATGTGTGGCCAAGAGACTAACGATATCCGATCAATTTGAATTTTATTATGAATGGTTTTACTTAGCTTACACTATGTACTGAACAATTCGCATGATGATGATGATGATGATGAAATTTCGATTGATCACACCAAGACGCCCTACAACCCTATGAGACCCCTTGTCCACTTTTGCCCCAATATCTGTATATGAGGAAATAGCAAATGTTTTCGGAGAATACTCACCGTAATGGCTTAATATAAAGAAACTGATTTTGACACTCTAAATTTTGATAAGTACAGTTTAATATTTGTCTTTTAGTATTCAAAATACAAATAACACGAATACTATTAAAAGTAGAGTAGCAAGATCAATTTCCTCAATCTAATTAGCATTACTAATTAGATTAATAAATCTTTCCTTTATTTATATGTACATTTACTAGCAATTTTATATCGTATTTTTCAATTATAAAATATTTTTATTGAGAGTACTCAATTTTATATAGTCCACATTACTCACCGTAATGGCTTAATATAAAGAAACTGATTTTGACATTCTAAATTTTGATAACTACATTTTAATATTTGTCTTTTAGTATTCAAAATACAAATAACACGAATACTATTAAAAGTGGAGTAGCAAGATCAATTTCCTTAATCTAATTAGCATTACTAGTTAGATTAATAAATCTTTCGTTTATTTATATGTACATTTACTAGCAATTTACTTATAGTATTTTTCAATTATAAAATATTTTTATCGAGAGTACTCAATTTTATATAATCCACATTACTTAATTTGCTCTTTGTAATTGTATATGCCCAACTAATCTTTTAGAGGTTGAATCTTGTAAAGTACTCCCTCCATTCCAAATTTTTCTTGTCCACTTCATTATTCATGACACCTCAAAAAATTATTTATATTTTCATATGTATAATGTTATATATATTTAATATGGATTTCGTTTGATAGTTCTCGATGAGTTTTATTAAATAAAGTTTTTAAAATTGTAAAAAATATTATAAATTGAAAGATAATAAAGAATTGAAAAATAGCACGCATTCACGTAAATGAACAAAAAATTCGGAACGTAGGGAGTAAATTGTACTCTTCCTAAAATGGGGAAATCGATCCATCACCATTTTTATAGAACACTTTGTGAATTATTCCCTTTGGGACCCTGTGCATATATGATTGCGAAGACCGAAAGTTTTTTTTTTTCTCTCTTCTCTATTGTTATTTTTTTCTTTCCCCCTCCCTTTTTGCCTTTTTGGAGTACTTTTTTTTCTTTTTATGAAGCTTTTAACAGATTTGATTCTACAATACATTCACTATTTCATTCCGGTCCTCACTTGGCTTGCTTGTACTAATGAAGATCTGAAAATGATCTGCAATTGAGTTCTTGAACTAGATTCTAGGGTTTGACGAAAGAAGAGAAGAAAGAAGAGAGAGAGAGAAGAAGAGAGAGAGAAAATGTAAAACTGTACTTTGTATTTCTGTTTTTCTTGATCTCAGGATTACAACTGTATGAAGTCTTATATACAACCGTAACTACCTAACCAAGGTTAAAAACAAACCATTAACCGACATTAACTAACTAACCATGATTAGCAGAAAAGTAAAGAATACAAAACACAAGCTACTAAGCTAATGAGCTTTACTAATAGCCCCCCTCAAACTCATGGGAATGGATTTGACCATGAGTTTGGAGGCTAAACTCTGAAACCTGGCCACAAACACAGGTTTGGTAAAAATGTTAGCCGTCTGAGCTTCTAAGCTTACATGCTGAATACAGATCTGCTTAGAAATGACCTTCTCATGAATGAAGTGATAATCTACTTCAATATGCTTAGTACGGGCATGGAAGATGGGATTAGAAGCCAGTGCTATAGCAGAAAGATTGTCACAATAAACCACTGGAACACCATCCAAGGAAACCTGAAGATCAATGAGCAAGTGTTGTAACTGCTTGCGACCTTGGATTGTGTCGTAGAGAGTGTCGCCCCAAGCGTAGGGCTAGGCCGACAGTAGCATAATAACCGGTAAGACCAGGTCGAATCCACAGAGACCGAATGCACCCGGCGTGAGAGTTGTCTTGCGAGTGAGGTGTTTAGCCTTAAAGCAGCAAACTTGGCTTTGGTGATTTGTGGGTGGAATTCTCTTAACTTCGAGAACGACTTGGAAGATTAAAAAGACTAATTAAAACAAGGCTAAGTCAAGGGGTTCACAACACCCATGCCTTAGGCCGATTCATTCTCCTCTAAAATAACCGGCTCGGGGCATCGTTAAAATACCCCGAACGGAAGATTTGGTACTTAAACTCGTTTGACAATAAATGTGCTTCACAAAGATTAGGATTCTTGTGCCATTTAGACAAACATTTTGATTGACATCGCCCTAAGCATCACACGTGCCAAATTGTCAAGCCCTTGGCTACGTGTGATCAAAGAGATTAACAAATCCAAATTTTGATACATAAAATTAATCCTAACTCTTTGATCAACAGGAAGTGTTTGCTTTTGAGATGAGAGGAACGGATTAGCCCGAGTCATGGAGTGTTAATCACCCCATGACCAAGCCTACTTACTACTCACACATTATGCTAGAAAACAAGTCTAGAATTTTGAAGAAAACTAATAACATGCTTAACAACTCTAAAAACTGATTTTTAATGAAGATCCTAGGTTAGCCTACAATATTAGTACTTGAGAAATTATCAAATAACTACTAAAAACAAGAGTTTACTAAGGAAATAGCAAGAAAAACATGAACACTAAATACTTGAGGGAATTGAAAATAAACTACATATATTGAAAGAGCTAACCACGAGGAACAAGTTTAATACATGGTAAATTAACGGGAAATGAAAGCTTACTTGAGAATTCTAGAGAGAGAGACCTTAAACTCTCTCCAATAGAGGAGAGAGGTGAGAGCAAAACTAACTAAGGAGGGAGACCAGAGAGAGAGGGAGAGAGAGATGATTATATACACAACACTTTCTCTCTCTCAAAATATCCCAAAAAGCTCTCACATGAGAGCAAAATTTCCATAAATAGAAGGTGCAAAAAGTGCTCAAAAAATGATGCCCGGGGGACTTTGGATCGATCCACTAAGGATCTGGATCGATCCAAAATTGTCTGGTGGTCGTTGGGCATGAAGTGGATCGATCCACTATAGGTCTGGATCGATCCAGATGATTTTTTTGAAGTGTGGATCGATCCAACTTCATCATGGATCGATCCAGATGGGTCTGGAGAATTTTTTACATATGTGGATCGATCCAACTTCATCATGGATCGATCCAGAAGTGTCCAGGTAGATTTTTGACCCAACTTCGCGGGCACGCCCTGGCTTCGTCCGAACTTGGAATGAGGTGATTCTTGAACCGTTGAAAGCTCTATGAGTCAACTTTCAAACCCAATTGACCTCATCTTCATGGCCTTTATATAATGAGAGAAATGAGCCTTTTTCTATTGGTGTGTCGGATTTCCTCGAGCCTCATAACTCTAGATTTCTTGTTCCTTTGTTTCGGGCCTTCCTTGAACCTTCCAAAGCTCCTTGAATCGACTTCTAAGCTTCGGCGATTGTCCTCCACGGCATTGCGGGACCTTGGGTACCTCCGGGTACAACCGGGGATTATTTGGAGCTTTGGACACGCCTTTTTAGCTCCGATTTTCTGAAACTTATCAAAAACACAACTCGCGCAAAATCAATCATTCAAAGGCACAAAATGCACGGGTGTGTGATCACAACGAGCGAGATAAGCCCGGATATATACAACATTTGGGGCTTATCAGTAACCACATGATTTCAGCAGTAGTGTGAGACAAAGCTCTATATTCAGCTTCAATACTGGACCTAGAGACTAAGTTTTGTTTCTTAGCACTCCAAGAGATGATATTATCACCTAGGAAAACACAGAAACCTGATGTGGAACGTCTGTCTAGATGATCTCCAACCCAGTCAGCATCACAAAATGCAGTGAGGAACAGAGATGATGGTGTAAAGTGGAGACCCTGATCCAAAGACCCTTTAATGTACCTTAAGATGCGTTTTACTGCTGCAAAATGAACCTGGGAAGGGGCATGCATAAATTGACAAACATAATTCACTATATGATAAATTTCTGGCTTAGTGATAGTCAGATATTGGAGAGAACCCACTAGTGATCTGTAGAACTGAACATCCTAGAAGGAATAGAGGCATCCACTATAGAAGGTTTAGTGGAAGAGGGTGAGAGACTGGGTTTACAGTCAAGCATTCTAGCCTTATTAAGCAACTCCAGAGCATACTTATGTTGAGTGAGAATCAAACCAGTTCTTGAGCACCTCAATACTCAGGAAGTAATGCAATTCTCCAAGATCTTTGATGGCAAATTTGGTCTGAAGTTGACCAAGGAGGGTAGTAATAAAAGAGGTATTATTCCCAGTAACAATAATATCATCCACATATATGAGAACATAGGTGATATTTGATCCTTGCTTCAAAACAAAGAATGAAGTGTCTGCCAGACTGTTGTGAAAACCAAGGGATTGCAGATGGGTAGAAAAGAGAGAATACCATGCTCTAGGTGCTTGACGGAGGCCATACAAAGCTTTACGCAATTTACACACAAAACGAGGTCTTTGTGGGTCTATATAACCTGGTGGTTGTTTCATATAAACATCTTCTTCAATAAGCCCATGGAGAAAAGCATTAGACACATCCAATTGCTTTAAAGGCCAACCAAAATGTACAACAAGAGCAATGACCAATTTCAAGGTTGGTTGCTTAATGACAGGACTAAATGTCTCAGAAAAATCTAGTCCTTCTGTTTGTTGATTGCCCCTAGCAACCAACCTGGCTTTATATCTTGTTATGGACCCATATGAGGTATAAGGGACCATGTACCCTAAGATGGGAGAGCATTATATTCAGTAGACATGGCTTGCTGCCATTCAACAGACTTCATAGGTTCAGAGAATGAAGTGGGTTCAGAGGGTTCAGAAGTAGAAGTAAGAGAGAGGGATAAAGGAACCCTGGGCTTAACAATACCATGATTAGATCTAGTCATCATAGGGTGAACCACAGGTCCTGAAACAGAAGTGTAGACACCCCAATTTGATTATCTGTGAATCCTAAACAAGAGTCCGAGTGTATCCCCAATGATGAAAAATTACTGACGATGTCGTGAAATTTATTTTATTTAATCAATGCTTCGATGAACTTGGATTCACCATCCGCCAAGAAAAAGACCAACAAACCCACCCAAATCAATCCATTTGGCCCGTTATAAAGCCCAACAAATAAGCCCAAGTTCTAGCCCAATAAAAGCCCAATTTTTGATCCAAAATGTCATTTTACGGATGAAATACCATAAGAGCAACTGACATACGTACGCAGGAGCATGGGCCTTCATGCTGTAAAATTATGGAAGTCAAACCTTGCGGACGCAAGGTCAAAATCCCAGACAGATCCTGCAACTTGGCATGACTGTCCATTCTCCATTTACTCACCTCCCATCCGAATTCTGGCGTAAAATTAGTGCAAGAAGCTTCTTTTGTGCCTATAAAAGGAAGCCTAAGTCTTGGTTTTCAAGACATAACAAAAATCGTCAAGAAAACCTTGCTAGAAAAACCTTTGTTCTCATTGTTTTTCCTTTGTAAACCCCTTTCCCGAACCCAAAATTCCTTTCCGAAAATCAGCCACGAAAATTCCAAAGATATTAGTCTTAAGCCTAGTTTCCAAAATTACTCAAAGCCTTTCTTTTAATCCAAGTTTTTCGAAGCATTAGTTAAATAAAGTGCTTTTCGCGGTGAACGGAGTTCATACTAGCTGAATTCGTGATTTTGAGGGGAGCATCCGGACGTTGATCAAAATAAGTTCAGTCTTCGCCCTTTTATTAATTTGTGGTAATATTTCATTTCTCTAAATCTAGCCTCATGCATCGTTAATTTTATTTATTTATTTTCCTTGTTCCCTCTCCCGTAATTGTCTAAATTACTTTAAATCTTCTTTTAAAATCCCATAATTATGAGTAGAGACTAATCATTTTGATTAGGCGGGATGGGTGCATTTTTTGAATAAAATCTCCCATCCTGTAACTTAGTTCCCGAACCAAGATCACTCTGGTTACGACGGACCGGTTGTCTTGAATTTTGTACGTTGAATTCGGTTGCTTGGTTAACCTTAAAATCAAGTGGCGACTCTAACGAATGCGTGTTCTAGTACTTTCAAGGTTTCTCGTGGAAGTCACGGGTGCCCACAAGAAGAAATAGGTGTTGGTAACTGGGTAATATCAGAGGGAGAGACAGAAGAAGTAGGAGAATGAATTGGTGAGGGAGAGGTTGTGATAGATGCTGGAGCTAAAGAGGAAGGACTAAGAGAAGAATGATTAACAGTAGGAACCATGAGAGGTACAAAAATAGAAGGAATAGAGAGAGATAAATCAGTGGTTGTAGCTAAAGAGATGTCAAACTAAATAGTGGGTTTAAATGAGGAGTCATAAGTATTGGAGGACACAGACTTAACAAGATCAATATAAGGAAAATTATGCTCAATGAATTTTACATGTCTAGAAATGTAAACCTTGTTAGAAGCAGGATCAAAACATCTATATCCCTTTGAAGTGGCACAATATCCCAGAAAAACACAAGGAGTAGACTTAGGACAAAGTTTATGTGAGACATATGGTTTCAACCATGGAAAACACAAACAACCAAAAGGTTTTAGACTAAAATAATCTGGAGAGCACTGTTAAAGAGGAGAGTATAGGGGATCTGGAAATTGATAGCAGAGTGAGGCATTCTATTAATTAGATAGACACTAGTGATAAGAGCTTCTAGCCAAAATTGAATTGGCAAGGCAGCTTGATAAAGAAGAGTACATGTAGTATCTATAAGATGTCTATGAACTCTTTCTGCCCTCCCATTTTATTTTGGAGTATGAAGACAGGAAGTTTGATGAAGGAGACCATATTCAAGAAACAATTGACTCAAGTACTTGTTTATAAACTCCCCCCCATTGTCAGATCTAAATGTTTTAATGACAGAATTGAATTGAGTTTTAACAAAAGCACAAAATTGAGTAAGGATGCCTTTCACATCAGACTTATAATGCATAGGAAATAACCAGATGTATCTAGTGAAATCATCCAGAACAACAAGATAGTATTTAAAACCAGTAAAAGAAGAAACAAGGGCAGGGCCCCATACATCCATATGTAAGAGTTCAAAAGGTTGTTGAGCATGAAATTCAGACAAAGCAAAGGGCAATTTATGGCTTCTAGCCACATTACATGAAGTGCAATCTATATGAAAAGGTTTTGAAACAGGTAAGTGGAATTTGTGTACCAAATGTTGCAATGAAGTAGAGTTAGGATGACTCAATTTCTGGTGCCACTGAGCTGTAGAAGAGAGTGTATGAGCAGAAGATGGAACATGAACAGAAGAGTGATTAGAAGAGGCCAGAATTAGATACAACCCCTGGTGTGCTGGACCATGGAGTAGGGGTGTAACCGGTTCGGTTCGGTCCGGTTCAGGGACGTTTTTGAGTGAACCGGAAGAAACCGCTTCGGGGACAGGGTGGAACCGAAACCGGTTTCTTAGATATCGGTTCGGTTCCGATTCGGTTCGTCCCGTTTCGGAGGTCGGTTCGGTTCAGAGAGGGGGAGAGAAATCTGCACAAAAAAGGCATACAAGAGATACAAAAAAAAAAAACGATCTATATACAAAAAACAACCTAATCGATCTACACATTCACAAACAAACAACAGATCGAAACAAATAGGGATGTATTCACACACCAACAGATCGAAAAACGATCAAAATGATCCATATATTCACAAACCAACACCACAGCATCGTCGTCCAACAGATCCATATATTCATAAACCACACCAACAGATCTATATATTCACACACCAACAGATCTACATATATACAAAAAAAACGATCAAAACGATCCATATATTCACAAACCAACACCACGGCATCGTCGTCCAACACTACAGCAGCTCTAATCGATCATCTCATCATCATCATCACCAACGTCGCCGTCGAACAACATCACGACAGCTCCAATCTAGATCTCGTTCTTAGAGAGAGAGAGAGAGAGAGAGAGAGAGAGAGAGAGAGAGAGAGAGAGAGAGAGAGAGAGAGAGAGAGAGAGAGAGAGAGAGAGAGAGAGAACGAGAGGTGCTTAGTCGCCACACCTTCAGTTGTTTTAGAGAGAGAAATGAACATTTTAAGGGTTGTTCTGGTGGGGCTGGGGTTTATATATTGGTAAAGTCATAAAAGAATTGATATTAATGAATAAGTAATATTATTTCCAGCTATAAGTACAGAACGCTCATGTGGCAAAGCTGGTAAGTGCAACAGCTTCCACCCTTTCGGATGGGGTTCGATCCCCACCCCTCTCATTTTTTGGGTATATAGTATGTATTATATATATATAACCGGTTCGATTCGGTTTGAACCGGAATTTTAAGGTCAAGAACAGGGAACCGAACCGGTTCCAAAAGTTCATAGTCTTCCGAACCGAGAACCGGACCGGTCAACTGCAGAACCGAAAAAAAAATCTGGTTCGGCTCGGTTCTCCCGTTCGGTTCAGTTCGTTTTTTTTTTGTTCAGCCCTACCATGGAGTAGAATCTGGTTGGTTATTCTGTCCCGAATAACAAAACCAAATGCATCAAATATTAACCTACAATTATTATCAGAGGCAAGCTTCTGGACAGACAATAAATTGTGACTGATAGAAGGAACATGTAGAAGATCAGTAAGAGACAAAGGACAAGAAGGAATAGGTAGAATGCCCTTATCAGAATGAGCAATGGGAATAGTTTGACCATTGCCTACCATAACCCCTGTAGGAGCAGAAGTGGAGTGCTGCAATGATAGATTAGAGAAATCATGAGTTACATGGTTTGTAGCCTCACTATCTAAGTACCAGTGACTTGGTGGTGGTGATGGAGGAATATAGGTTTGAGATGAGCCAGGGTATGAAGAAGGAACAGGGTGAGCCAGGGTTTGAGGTGAGCCTGGGTATGAGGGAGGAATAGGATAAGATGGATAAGGATTATAGTTGGTAGTAGAGTAGACTGAGGGGTATGGAATAGATGCAGGAGATTAGTTGGTAGGTAGAGGTAGTAAACCAACACCATTAGGTGGATATGAAGTCTGTATCATATGGGCTTGTGGATAGGATGGTCTTTGTTGTGGTGTAGTGTTGTTGTATGAAGAGTATGATGGGGGTTGATAGCTCAAATTAGACCTGTGATAGCATGTTTTTGCAGTATGGTTGGTCTTATTGTAGATTTGACAAGGAGTATTAGACTCCCCTTTCTGATTTCTGTAACCCCTGGACCTGTTAGAGGAAGAAGAAGCACTGTTCCAGTTTCTATTTTGAGTTTGAGGGAGAGAAGCATTGTACATAGCAGAAGGTTGTTGTGTTGCTATAGAATAAAACTCAGAACCATTGTGATGTTGAGAAACATTCTAAGGTGAAGGTATAGCATGAAATGGACGAGCAGTGTACATAGTAGAATAAATAGTCTGTGTATTGGGCTTTGGCACAGTAAGAAACACAAATGATGGTCCATTGACAGCCTTGTCAACAGTGGACCTATGCTTCCTCATTTCTTCACCATTTACTATTGTAATAAGTTCCTCAAATGTTAGGTCACCAGTACGAGTACTCAATGCAGTTTGAAGACCATCAAACTCAGATGGAAGTCCATGAAGAGCATGAAATACTAGGTCATCATCAGACAATGGTGCCCTAGCTACTGCTAGTTTATATGATAACTCCTTGATAGTGTCAAAATAGACATCAAAAGTAGAGGTTTTGGTAAGGTTAAACAACTGTTGCTTGAGGTCATGAATATGTGTTTTCGATACAGAGTTAAATCTATGTTCCAGAATCTGCCAAACTTGAAAAGCATGTTCAAGCCCGAAAATTAATGGCAGAGTAGCAGCAGAAATAGTAGCGATGAGACAGGACATTAATTGACTGTCTATGATGGTCCACAGTGCAGCATCAGGTTCAGCAACAGTAATCTCAGTAGTTCTAACAACCATAGAAGACGGACATGCAATTGATCCATTCACATAGCCAAAGAAATTATAGGCTCTTAGGGCATGTTCCATTTGAGTACGCCAAATTACGTAGTTATGCGAATCCAACTTAATAGGCACAAATGAATGTATATTTGCGATTAGAAATACCAGTGAGGGTGGAATATTCAATTTGACTATAGTAACATCTGTAGAAATGGATGAAGAAGTCGATGTTGTCGCCATTCTTGCAGATCTTGAGTTCTTGTACAAATTCTCGAATCGCGAACCAAAAATGTAGCTCTGAAATCAGGATCGTGATCTAATTGATAGATGTCTTTTGCTCTAATACCATAATGAAGATCTGAAAATGATTTGCAATTGAGTTCTTGAACTAGATTCTAGGGTTTGACGAAAGAAGAGAAGAAAGAAGAGAGAGAGAAAATGTAAAATTGTACTTTGTATTTCTGTTTTTCTTGATCTCAGGATTACAACTGTATAAAGTCTTATATACAACCGTAACTACCTAACCAAGGTTAAAAACAGACCATTAACCGACATTAACTAACTAACCATGATTAGCAGAAAAGTAAAGAATACAAAACACAAGCTACTAAGCTAATGAGCTTTACTAGTATGTACAAGATCCAAGGAGGGTGCATGCCTGAGGGGACTACTACGCTCATCGCGCCCTTGCATTACCATTTGAGCCTCATTACTTACCATGCTCATAGCGTCCAGGGACGGAGTCAGGAATTTACTACGCAGGGGCGAATTTTTTTCTCCAAAATACTTTACAGGAGCGATACTATATAATTCATAGGAAAATTTCATTTTTCTATATAATACTGGAGGGTTTTTTTTTCTTGCAGGGGCGACCGCCTCTACTGGCCCCCCTTTGGCTCCATCCCTGATCGCACCCTTGCATTACCATCTGAGCTTCATTACTTACCTCTCTTGGATTGTGTTCTTTTGAAAATGTAATATATAGATGGTTAAATTCCTAAAACACCCCCTCATCAATTCCAATTTTCCTAGAACACCCCCTAACCTTTAAAAACGTCCATACGCACCCCCTCATCTTTCACCATTAGCCACATTGACCCCTTCTGTTAAAAATCCGTTAACGGGAGGAAGAAAATGACAAGTTTACCCTTTAAAATTTTTAAAGTGCAAAACACAACCTCTTCTCTCTCCCTTCTCTCCCCTGCGACTGACAAGTTTACACTACGTAACTATACCACACCACTACACGTCAATCGCCACCGTCTAATTTTCTACAACTAATAATTACTTTAAACGGTTGAAAAAAAAAATGAAAACAAGAGGAGGAGCGCGAGAATCGCCGGCGGCAGAAATCAATCAGGCATCAGACCAGTCGGAGAACTCCGAAGCGAGGCGGGAGGCGATGGCGGAGTGGTACATGGCGTCGTGAAACCCCGCCTTATCGGTCGTCATCAACCGGAGCCGTTTCACCTTCTCGTCGGTGAAGGTTCCTGGCGCGAACCGAGATCGGGTCGACGTCGTCGGACCGCGATCCGGACCCGATTTCGCCTCCAGATCGAGCCTGAGTCCGTAATCGGGCTCCATGTAGTCGGGTTCGGAGGACCAGCCGAAGAGCGGGGTCCACCAGTTGGAGGACGACCGGATTTTCTGTGGGGGTTTTCGGTTGCTGGTGGTGGCGCATGGGCGTACTCCGATCGCTCGGAAAGATGCAAGACTGATGGAGAGAGAGGGAGAAGTATATCAGTCGCAGGGGAGAGAAGGGAGAGAGAAGAGGTTGTGTTTTGCACTTTAAAAATTTTAAAGGGTAAACTTGTTATTTTCTTCCTCCCGTTAACGGATTTTTAACAGAAGGGGTCAATGTGGCTAATGGTGAAAGATGAGGGGGTGCGTATGGACGTTTTTAAAGGTTAGGGGGTGTTCTAGGAAAATTGGAATTGATGAGGGGGTGTTTTAGGAATTTAACCTATATAGATTGCATTTGTGTACATTTTGGGGTCTATATCTCGTCTTCCTTGATTGACAGTACACTATTTACAAATCGTACTTTGCGTTTTGCTAGCAATATGAGTTATGTGAGTCTGTGCTATTTTAGCTTCAAAACCTTATGTTTTGTAGGTGGTGGTAGCAGCGGCGAAGGGAGTTCATGACCAGTATGGGCCCGTTGAATTTTTGTAGTAATTTTTTTTAAGAGTTGCAAGTAATATCGTTGGTAGCAACTTCATAAATGGAAAATAATTGTGTGATTTTAGAATACCGTTAGTGTCTTAACACCCGTCTTCATCACATATTCATGTAACACTCAGTTCTGAATGTATGATTTTCACCTAAATATGTGATGAAGAAAGATGGCAGGGCACCATGTTAATAGTGCTCCACTACCACTAAATAATAGTACTAGTACTCATGACCAAACCTTCTTTCACTTAACTTTAACCTCCAAATTATCACGTTTTACATAATTATGATTACTATCTCGTCTCAAAATGGAAGTGAAGTTAGACTCTTTTTACATTTTCCCTCCTTTCTCTAAAACTTACTCTTCTTAAGTTTATTAGCAACTTGTAAATGAAAATTCACTTATTTTACACATGAAAATGATTAAGGAGAGTGTAAATTTGTTTGAAACGTACGAATTTTTTCTTCATAGCTACTTTAAAATCATGTGGAAGTAAAACACATTTTTTAAACAAGAATCTTGAAAAAATCGTACAAACAAAAATTAATTATGTGTTTTAGATTCCTAAAAAGAAAATAAATTATTGTGGGTTTAAAAAAAAAAAAAAAAAGAATGCGTTAGATTGTGCCTACTTCCATAAAGGTTTCTGGGCTATGCCATTGGGTAGTAGGATTTTAGCTCCCTATTGTGGGTGATAAAATATAGTTGTAGGCGTTTTTTACTTTATGAATTGAAATTTCCTACGTTGAAAAAATAAAAAGATCTCGATTTATAAATCTTAAATGGTGAAAGGTGAAATTGAGTTGAGGGAGTTTTCTCCCATTCTTATGCCAGGGGCTCTGTTGTCCTTTAGGGACCGCATGCTCTGCCAATCTTATAGACTTATAGTGCACATTTAGACCGTCCGTCTTGATAATCAATTATCTGGTCTCTTCCTTGGAATAGTTTATTTTCAAATTCGAACCATTCAGAACATTTTTGGACAGTTCAAATTGGAGGTTGGCAAGGCCTGCCATCCTTCCTGAACAGCAGAGTCCCCCATTTCCCTTTGTATTTTATTTTGTTAAAAGTAGCAAAATTTTATACTTCATACTCTCTATATATATTAAAGTTGGCTACACGACGTGGAGTAGCCAACTCACACACGTCTCACAAAAAGTATTGACGTACAAAATTTGGTTCATGGTGCATGGAAGTGAACAAAAAGGTGATAAACTCCAAACGGATGTTGTGGCCCTTTTTTTATGATGAGTTGGGTGGAGTTATTGAACAATTATTTTTTCATTATCTTAAAAGTTTAATGACCTTAAAGTAGCTACGTTGTTTTCACGAAATGCCACTTTACAAATCAAATAAAACCATAACTCAAAACCACTTTTAGAAAAGAAGAAAATTGTTTTTAGTTATTGGTAGTTAATTTAATTTGTAAAGAAATAATGGATTTTTTTAAATAATTAGGTGTCCAAAATGTTCCGAAACAAGGGTGGACCGAAGGCGGGTGAATCAGAGCGACAGCCGGCCTAGCCACTGTTTTTTTTTTTTCTTCTATAATTCTAGTGTTTTTTTTTTTTTTGGTAAAATTTAATTTGAAGCTTCATAGGTTCTCCTGCCCAACATCTTCTTTTAAAATCTAACATGCACCCGCAGGGGCGTCTTTACATTGAGAGATCAATGGTCAACTGACCACCCTTTGAAGAGTTTTTCCTTTATTATATAATACATGTAACAAATTTGGTTTAATCATTTTTTTAACACCTATTGTTATTAGTCTTGAACACCCAATTCAATTATGGACGTTGAACACCTCACCTAAAAATAATTGACACATAGTCCACAACCTAATTACGCAATGGCAGCTACACGCCCAAGAATAGATGTGCACTGGAACACCCTTGTTTTCATCAAGATGTAGTAATACCAGGGACGGATCTAGGAATTCTCCACAGCGGGGGCACCAATGCTAAAGTCAAGAGCAAGTAAACTAAAATGATACTCCAAAATTTAGGAAACTAATTTTGGGACTCCCTTTTTCAAAGGGCCGACGTCTATCTTGGGGAATCATAATCGATTCCTTCATCATCATCTCTCATCCAAGACTCGAATGGTATCGGTTGTGTCACCATCGGGTCGCCTCTTGATCGAGGCACCCCTGTCTGTCACTCGAAAATCTGGTTAAGTATGGAAAAATATCTTTTTTCGGAAAGTTTCAATTTGGCCGATAAAATGTCCCGGTATTTGTTCCTTGGATTTTTCTAAGCATAATGGTATAATCGGATGATCTTTTCAAGTACGGGAAGGTTGTCTTTTGCCTCTTTTTTTCGGAGAAAAATGTGTCGTTTTTCGCCTTTGTACTAAAAGTGGGGGGGATGAGATTTTGATAAGATTGGAATATCAAAATTCTGGAAATGTCATTGTTTCCGAAAGGGGGGTACTTCCTTATTTTCATAAATAAATTAAAGTAAAGAAAAAGTTTTATTTACTTAACTTTGGTTAATGAAAATAAGTGTTCCGAAGGGGTACTTCCTTATTTGTTTTCCCTAATTTGTAAAAAAAAAAAAAAAAAATTCCTGAAATTGAGGGGGGGCACGTGACCCCCCATGCCCCTGTGTGTGTCCGTCCCTGAGTAATACGACTCCAAATTAATGTTAATTTTTATTCGAACACCAAACCCAATACACTATGACCTCTATACAATGTTTCACTCCGACTTTAATTGGGGCCCCCGCAAGTAGGCTGTGGGATGGGTAACTCAGAAGTGCGCGTAAACTGCCCCAAAAACCAGAGTTATAAAAAAAAATGTTAGTAAAATTATGTCAGAAAATACTATTCACTCTACATGCAAAACAAAAGTTGGTTAAAATAATTCAAACTCTTTCCATGAAAAATAAAAAGAAAATGCAACATTAATATCTAGTAACTTCCAAAAAAAACATTTTTCCTATAAAACAGAATTTTTAAGGTCTTTTTGGCTGACAGAAGTAATTTTTGAACACCCAAAAACAAAATCTTGGAGCCTCCACTGTGCACCCGATCATCCAATTTCTATGCATAATGTTTGTACATTATAAAGGAGTATCGAACACAGATTAGATCCTTACTTTTACATAGTGATGAAAACCTAGATTCTGCATTTTTCTTCTCATATAGACATGGATCATCAATTAATATTGTGTGTGTGTGTTTTTGTGGAAATCAATATTGTGTGTTTATATTAATATTATATATGATAAGCCTTTTGATTACTGTCTACGAAATCATGGATTATCAAGTAAACCTAGTTAAGCGATGGTTTTCTTGGGTCCATCTAAAGATTATGTGATTCTACGAACCTTTATATATAGTTTTTCTTCTCTTATTTTATGCTAAGCATCCTCATCAGGGGAGGCAAATCCCCCTGATGGCTAAGTTGTTGAGTGAAAGGGGAAAAAACCCCCCAAAATTAGACTCAACAATTTTTTTGTAAATCTGCAAAAGTTATAACTTTTCTACAGTAACTCGGTAAATCCTTTGAGACACTATTCACAGGTTAAAGCAATTCTCTCTCTGACTTCCTGAATAGAGAGTCTGATTTTGTGAGTTTTTTGAAAAAGTGACTTGTTAATTTATAAAAGGTGTTTTTGAGGTTAAATTTGACCCAATTTTTATTGAGCCTGATGAGGATGCTCATATTCTTTTTTCTCTTTTGATGGCATACTGAAAGGCAGATTGCATGCTGGAAGGAGAGGTACTTGAGATTTCCACATTATTTGAGTTATTGTACGAGTTAATAAAAATGGATGGAATTTTCACCCCATAGTTTACCCTTTTGAATTAGATACAAATTTCTTTTGCATCCATATATCTCTACTTAAATATTGTTAAAAAAAAAAAAAAAACTATTTGCATAAGTATTGAGCGCATGAAAGTACAAGTATGATATCCGTCACTTCTGCTGGAACAAAAAAGTGGGAGAAGCAGGATTCGAAGACACGAACTACAAAACTGCAAATAGGGCTTGTTCCACTAAGGTGAGATTTTTGGCTTTTTAACTTGTTTGTGTAGGTGTTCCACTAAGGGAGTTTTGTTTTAAAACTGCTTTGATTTTTGTGTTCACACCTTTTTATGTAATGTATTATGAGAGGATGACCTGTTTCGCTTTTTGGAAAAAACTAGTTAGTGGAACACCCAAGTTGTTCCACTAACTTGACTTCTAGCTTTCTGACTTATTTTGGTTATTAGCAAATTACAATATTGCCCCATATGTGAAATGAAGGAAACTAGGATAGGGTTTGGACGGAAATAGTGGGAAGGGGTGGATTTGTCTTTTCACGTGAAAAGTAAGACTTGTTTGGGAAGTTTGATAGGGAACAACTTCACTTACTTTTTTTTAGGAAAGGAACAACTTGGCTTCTGGCTGTTTTTCGGTAGTTAGAAAATCTCAGTAAAATTAGGACCAATAGGGAAACGGGGACCTTGTCGGGCGGCATATGAGTCGTCGGATGTGTTTTTAGCGGTCTAGATTTCATTTCAACACTTTGCAGATCTGAACCGTTCATTGCCAAGATAAAATCTGAACCGTTGATTATGGATATCTACAGCTCGGATGTGCCCTACAAGTCCGACCTCCGGGATCTCCGGGTCCCTAAAAAATAGTAGTAGGTCATTTAACTTTATCCATTTTGTGCAATTTCCATTGGCTGGCGAATGGTGACAATATCTACACTCTCTGTCTTCCATACAAAAAGGGGGAAAAACCATATATACAGTGTCCACACTCCACACGACTCCAGTCCAGTGAGGTGATTTGTTCAAAAAACAGCAGACAATTGAATGAACATGGATATACCTGGAGTACCAACTCAGGTTGGTTCAAGTGGTTCGGCACTTGTTCCCCATAAGCAAGGTCTCGAGTTCGAGTCTTGTGAATGGAGGAAACTTGCGCTGGGAGAGCTTTACTCCTTCGTGGGCCGACCCGGCTCGAACCGGATTTAGTCGGGGTCGAGTGGACTTCCGGATACCGGTGGTTTAGACAAAAAAAATGGATATACCTGGAGTGGGAATTCCTACATTCCTTGCACCTTTCCCGAATCCATTACTGTACCATTATTCTATTTCCATGGCTGTGGCTGAAACTCATCCCCAAATCAACCTCAAACCAAATCACTTTGTACAAAGCACTAGCTTCTCATCATCCACATATAGTGCTCTGGACCCCCCCCCCCCCCCCCCCCCCCCCGGTTGTATCACCTCGGGCGACAAAACATTTAACCCAACAATGTGAAGCTCAATTTTGGAGTCTCACGCTAATAATTAGAGCCGTTTAATCGGTAAGACACTAAGACCTCGATCGGAATTTGTCTTAAATTTGAGAGGATGAAAAACTGAATGAATCGATCAAGTGGATGAAGCCCTTATCAATCTCCAAATGAGTGAATTTTGCACGTTTTAAACAAATTGAATGACTCCGATGACAAGCATGGGGCTCCGATTATTATTGTGCCAAATGTAGTATCCCGAGCCGCTCTCTCTCTACATATATATTTATATATCTCGTTATAAAATATATTCGGATGCGTGTGGATGTATAAACCGTCCTGCCAATTGTTCTATACAGCTGTTCGGAGCCATGTGAAAATTTTTGTCTGTTTTACCCATTTTTTTTCTGTCTGTTTTACCCAATTGATCTAGGCGGCTTATTATCATGAATTATCAATCACGTATTGTTTATTTGTGTCTTACCAGATCGCTGGCAGTTTCAATCGATTCTATGACGTGGGTCATTTTTTAAATTCTTGTCTGTGATGGTATGATACTAAAGGCGGTGCCTTTCTGTATGATATTCAATGAGGTTTGGCTTCTGACTTATTTGGTGTTATGGGCCTAAATTTCTGAGAGTCATGCATTCATTAGTTTAGGAAGCAGCAGCCTAACTGCAATTGGATGGTCATTTCAGTCTTCAGGATCCAAAATTAGGTCATTCATAATAAGTGTTGATCTGCCAATTAGCAGCTGGCAATTACTGATGCTTTGACTATTCAATCCTTGTGCATACTTTTTCTTTGGATGTATGTAGTTGTTTGTATAGTGTTAGGATCTAATGTCCCGGATTGGCTAAGTACGAAATTGGCCATATGTAAGTCCCGCATCGTTTTAAGTAAGAACTTGGCCTCGTGTATCCCACGTGGGCTGTGGCGCGTGGTGGTATTTACGATCCTAATTTCTAAGATACTAGGTATACAGGTGTTGTCATGTGTATATAAGTTCTTGGTACTCTACACACTTGCAAGCCAATTTAGAAAGGTGAGGTTTAATCAAGGATTCATGTCATTTCTCTCATAGTTGGATTCATGCAATTGGCAGCTGGATTGCATGTGTTTTTCTATTCAATAGAATTTCTTTGAGTTGTCCTCGTCGATAGCTCATTTACCCACCAACCTATTTGAAAGTTATGCTTGTATTAAGGATTGATTTTTAAGTATACATTACTCCTAACTGAAAGTGATATTACACTGATATAGAACTTTTGTTAGGTTTATTTGCATTTTCAACAATATCGTGTACTTGTATTTACATGAGAAAAAGGCTTAAGGTGGGAGGACCATTGAGTCCTTGTTTTGCAAGTTGGCGTTGTGGATGCCTGTCTGATAAGACTGACCCTTACTTTCTGTCCTTTCTGTTTGGTCCTAGTACGAATCTTCTTTGTATTTGGTTACCAACAAGTCTATTGTCACAAAACCTTCTACCATAATGACCCTATCGACCTCTTATTTAGCATACTAAGATTAGCGGGCAGAATACACGCTTGTCTGACTGCTTGCATTATTAAGAAAGAGTTATCTATTTCTCGATATTCATGCTTCCGAGCTTCTGTTGCATATTTTTTTATTACGGGACAATGAAGACTAGGAGCGGAAAGCGCTCTGAGGTACTCTTGGATGTGGTCTAGTACTCACTTTTTTTTTTTTTTTTTTTTTTCTTTTTATTGAAGTTCCCTGTGTGGTTTTTAGTAACTGTTTTTCATGGAAATTGTAGCAGCCCTTTTGGCCTTCCATAGTGATGAAGAAATGGCTAAATATCAAACCCAAATTGCATGATTTTAGCGAAGATGAAGTTGACACTGAAACTGAGAGTGAGGATGATGGTACAGACTACGCCAAATTAACCATGCCAATTCTTTCTTGCACTACTTTGCTTGATCAGTTTCTCTTTTGCTTCTATTCCAGGTTGTTCTCCTAAAGAGGAAAGAGTGCATGTGAGCGAGGAGCAGGCCAGCAGAATACAGGGGAACCAATTTGCTTGTGGAAGTCAAACTTCGAGTAATACATGCTTTCCGCGTTAGTGATTCATTTTCAAAATGATACGCAGTCTGTTAATTGCAACTTAACCTTGAAGTTGTAATGAAGTAGTGTGTTTCTTGCTATTGCTTCGATCTTTTTCCTCATTATTGTCTGCTTCAACCTTTTGGTTTTATGGAACTGAGGCTAAATTTTCATTTCGTTTTCTTTATTGATATATGCTGTAGTGCTTGATCGTTGTTGTTGATTTTTCTATAATTGTTTATCATTGAGCTTCATCCTCAAACAGAAGCCATTATTGATAGCATTGGAGGCTGCAATATTGAATACTATAGTTTTCTGTGATCAGCTCAATTGGAAAAGAAAATTTTTAATCTGTCATCAGAATGACAATTGAAGTCTCAAATCGCAAAACCTTTTTTGTCTAGGAACTCCTTGGAAGGGCCAGAAGTTGAGACACAGGAGAGGAAAATCAGAAACACTGCGTCTTCAGTATATCAACACAAAGGATGTGAGGTTCGATTTGAAACAATTTGATCTGGTTTGTGCTTCTTTGGTAAATGAAGCCCAAGTTTTTCTCACTGACAACCTGTTCTTTAATAGGGTGACAATAGGCACCTGGAATGTGGCTGGAAGGCTTCCAGATGACGATCTTGAGCTTGATGAGTGGGTTTCCATGAATGCACCAGCTGATATTTACGTCCTTGGGTGAGTCCTTCACCATGTTGCTAAGATTATTCATGTTATTTTCATACTCTTGTCAACATGTTCATCACTGGCAGTTGACTCTTGTCAACATGTTCATCACTGGCAGTTGAAGGGAAAAAAGAGAAAGAAGAAGTTGAAATCTTGTCAACACTACCATATACTTCTGCATTTTGTGGGTTTCAAAATCAGAATAGTATATTGGATTTCTTTGTGATCCTTAAAATACCATAATTGTAACAAGTACTGAATGTGACACAAGGACGCTATGGTTTAGTAGCCACAATATAAATTCGCCATACATCGTAAAGTACTAAGATTTGGGTGATTGGTGGCTTTTTGTTTTGCATGTGTGATTGGGTGGGCTTTTATTTTATTTTATTTAAATGTTGTGTTTTACCATCAGATGGGAATTCATGAAGTCAACTGCCTTCCGTACATATTTCAGTTTCTCAGAGAGGAGCTGAACGCAAACTTGTGTTTCATTTCTCTTTGTGTACTGATATTGAGACTAAGCAATTGTACAATCGTTTGGTTTCATGTCCCTTAATTTTCAATCTCATTGAAAGGATTCCCAGAATTGATAATTCAGGATTTGAGGACTAGTGATTCATTAAATAGGTAGACAATACATCAAATCAAATTATTACTGAATTGTCCATTATGTTTTATTTTTTTACTGAAGTTGATCCTACTTATCCTCTAGAAAGATGGTTTGATGTGGTCTGGACATAGTTCGCGCATAGAAATAGCCCATATACGCCTTGAAAGTTGAATTTGTTTTTAGTGACCCATCAAGTGGTGGTCGTCATGGTTAGCAAGCAAGATGATACACAACTATATTGTAGGAAGCAACGCTGCAACGTGACTTGAGGACAAAAGTTTAAGCTTCCTTCAGCTTTCAAATGATGTCAAATCTGATATATAAGATTACAATTACATAAGTGTAATCGAGGGTTTTTGTGGCTTTTGCATTTGGTAGACGCAAAGGTCCTTCAATCTCTTTTTATGTCTTTTCCTCTTCAGAGAGTGCTCATAGTACTGCAAATGTGCATGTACTAGTGAATTGGTCATGTTTCTATAGTTTTCTAATTTTATTTTCATGAGTAATTACACCCCGAGCATACTGGTGTTCAACAGATGTTGTGGAATTTGTGTTATGGATAAACAAGTAAATTTTTCATACTTTATCCTTTAACTTTTGAAAATGGACAAACATTTTTTAGGACTTGAAAAGGTATGTTTGTGGACAAACAAATCCGGACGGAGGGAGTATCATTTTCTTGTTTAAGTCTTAAGTCTGTCAGATATTGCTTTCAGAACAAATATCAGACTGTTATGACAGTATCATTTGCTAAGATATTTTTTCAAGATGTTTTTCAATTCTTATTGACCTGTTACAGTTTTCAAGAGGTGGTCCCCTTAAATGCTGGGAATGTACTGGGAGCAGAGACTAGAAGGCCAATACGGAAATGGGAATCAATTATCCGTAGGACATTGAACCAATCTTCGGAACCTGAGAGCATGCACAGATGTTACAGTGCACCAACTTCTCCTGTATTAAGGACTTCTTCTGCTGCAGATATTATCTCCGATGAGATTGATGATCCTTCATTCGAGATATTGCGTGAGGTGGATATAGACACAGCTAATTATTGTGATTCCAATATGCACAAATTGAATGGAATTGTCCGTGCGGGAAACAAACTCCGTTTGAAGAGAATATACAGCATTGATGTTGACAGTATGTTAGACTGGCCTGAACAACCTTTGGACACAACATCTCAAGTTCTTTCTTCCAGTTTTAAACTACGGAGAGTATTCAGCAGTTCTGGGAGAGTCGGCTCTGATTGGATGGAGAATTCTCTAGTAAATGTTGCGTCCAATGGAATGAAAAGGTCGCATCATAGCTCTGGAAACCTTGGATTGATATGGATGGATAAAAAAGATAGTTTGGAGAATCTTGATTCAGTCTCTGATGTCTCCGACCAATTTTCTGAAGAGGAAGAAGATGATTTATTTCCTGAAGCACCAGAGATGCTAAATGAACGAGAACTTTCAAAGGACGGATTAAAGTCGTGTCGCAAGTATGTTCGGATCGTGAGCAAGCAAATGGTTGGGATATATGTATCAGTTTGGGTGCGCAGAAGGTTGAGGAGATATATAAATAATTTGAAAGTCTCTCCTGTTGGGGTTGGGCTTATGGGATACATGGGTAATAAGGTATAGCTTTCTATTAATGCTGAGAGAACTAGAATCTGTGGGTAAATAGGGAAAAAGTTAAATATTAGGATTGATTTGGTACTAAATGCAGGCTACGTATGGAAACCAAAATTGAAATGAGGGACTGAAATTTGAGAACCTCTACTAATTATTTTTCACTTCCTGCTTTCACTGCAACTGGTCTCTGATGAATGCTGAATAGGCTGTGCTGCACTCTCTGTCTGATTATGCTGCTTTCCCTAGAAACATCTAGAAATATGAAATTCGATCATTTTGTATTTTGCTAAACAGTGTATTGCTCCGCATATTTTGACTTGTTTCTGTTTGATTGGCTACCAGTATCTAATTGACCTCTGTATCGCGATAACTTATGCACTCACCAGACGTATTTGCATTTTTGTTATGCTGCATTTTAAATTGATATGTGATCTATCTGGTACAGGGTTCCGTTTCTGTTAGCATGTCTCTTTTTCAAACAAGGCTTTGCTTTGTCTGTTCTCATTTGACCTCTGGCCAAAAGGATGGAGATGAACAGAGGCGTAACTCTGATGTGCATGAGATCTTAAGACGTACTCATTTCTCATACGTAGTTGATGTAGATCAACCACAGACAATTCCTTCTCATGAGTAAGCATACTCAACTTAGATATTATGTAGTTTGCTTCAAGTGCTGGTCTCTCTATGTTTGAGTTCATCTATTCACTTGAAAGTTGACATAGAAAAATTGGTAATTCAGATTGTTATTTTCAGAAAAATGTCATTGTGTTGACATACGACTCATAGTTCGATCTTCATAGCTATTACTACAGACAGTTGCTATTGTGGAGATTTGAAGAAGTACTCCTTTAAATCACAAAATTGCTTGTCAATTATTTGGAGAAAGGTATAGGAGAACATTGTACTCTTCATTCGCAGGAAGAAATGCCTGCCTTATTTTGGGAATGGTCCGAACTAGGCTGCTTTGCTTTTGTTCTTTCCTTTCTGTCTATATCAATTCACATATCAAGTGCAAGGATGACATAGACATGTTGGTTTTGTACTCTGATATAGTGATATAATATATGTTCATGTCAAGTTTTCAAGAATTCCGTTAGAGTAGGCACCCCAAATCTGATTACCGTAATTCCCAAGCTAGATCCTGAAAATATCCAGATGATGAGAACAGAAACAATGGCCAAACAGTCTCTCGAATTGATCATGGGCTATTTGAATTTGAGATACCCTTTTCCTAACCTGTGTTTACCAACCTGTAGAGCACATCATTGTCTAAGTTATGATTTACGCAAATTTGAGGACCTCTGAGCAATTTTTTATGTTCTTTAATATCCTTTCATGCGGAGGATATGAGTATCCTAGACCAACTTTAGAAATAAGTATTCGTGTAGGCCATACATTTGGATTTTTAATAAAGAATGGTTCCTGAAAACATAAAACTGGAGTTGGCTTAGGCCTTGGCCGAGCTCAAGAAACCCAAAAGCCCAATTGGAAAAGCCCAAAGTTTTCCCCATAATGCCGAACATTGCATCTGCAAAAGATGACCAAAGTCAAACTTGCATCTGCAAGATAAATATTGGATCCTGTTAGAATTATAGAAATCCTGCCATTCGATATTTGGGAGCATTTTGATCCAATTTTGCACGTTTTTTATACGCTGGGGCCAATTCTCACTTACAGTTCCCTTTTCCCTATAAATAGGAGTGCCGCCTCTTGCGAAAGGGGATCCAAGCTCTAGAGGTCATTAGCCTGTCGCATTTTCGTTTCATCTCGCACTCAACCATGAAACCAGAGCCAATATACCTCTGATCTTCAGCTTATGGCCTATGCACCAACCTTCATTTGAAATTCTGGAGTTGGTGATGAAAGAGAAGTCTTTCCATGGCGAATAGCACAACCTTTGATTTGCTTGAGGGGAAATCTGGGAATCAACCGGCTTTCTTTGTTTCTCGCTAATCTCTAAGTTTTGGCAACCTCTATCATTCTTCGTTTCATTTCCCAAGTTGTTTATTTTACTTGTAGGTTTATTTTGCATGTTTGCTCTCCTTTATGTATATTCCCTCCCTAGTTGTTGGCCAAACCCCACGAATGATGACTAGAGGCTTTCCTTTTGGTTAGGCGAGATGCTGTGCCTAACTTCTTCTTATCATAAATAGCTCTTGAGCTGAGATTTTTCTGGTGATGCGAGACTAGTGTCCGTGAAAGTGGTGTCCTCGCTTGATTGGTTAGTCGAAGCCAAGTGGCGACTCCTTAGAGTGTAGCGTTTGGCTTTGCTATTCTTGCAAGTTGCTCACAATTAGATAAGATTTGATGATGCGAACACGTATAACAATATGTTCAGTGGCCAGAGAATAGCACTACAATGGGATTAATCTCGTGACCTTGCTGGAATTAAAGAAATCAAGGTTTTAATCCGGAGGTGCTCTGTGTAGGATCTGGAAAATTAACGACAAGACGGAGATATAGACAACTTATCTTGTTATCCTTTGTTAGCCAAGAACAGATTTATTCATGTTTTGTGCTATTGTGTTGTGGAGATCTTTTTGGAACATCAATTCGTAATTGAATGTTTCTTTAAACAGCCAGATATTCTGGTTTGGGGATTTGAATTACCGTCTCAATATGTTGGACGCAGAGGTAAGGAACCTTGTGGACAAGAAACAATGGGACAAACTTCTGAATAGTGACCAGGTGAGCGACACTGTTTGGCCTGATTTTGGTAAAGGTTACTTATTTTCTTAATCAATTACCTTATTGAAAAATCAATTGGATATAACCTGTAAGATGAGTTTTTTGAGATTGCTAAAAGAGAAAAATATTGGAAACAAAGGGTTCCCTACATTCTAAACCCTGCATTTTTTTCATTAGGATTCAAGGACAAGAAGTAATCTTAAATTGAATGTTTACAGCTTACGATAATTAAATTGCCAAGGCCATGGATCTTTTGTTCAAGAATCAAATTTCATCAGTGGATTCAAAGTGTTCTAGCCTTTTGTCATGACTTATTGTTATCTAGGTTGATCAATAGTTTTCAATACCAATCTTTTATTTTCCTGATGTGGATAAATTTAATATGTAAATATGGCAGCTGGGCAAAGAACTCCAAAGCGGGCGTGTGTTTGAGGGATGGAAAGAGGGCCCCATAACCTTCCCACCCACTTACAAGTATGAATTCAACTCAGACAGATACGTTGGTGAAAATCCAAAAGAAGGGGAGAAGAGGAGGTCCCCTGCATGGTAAGTTCCATTTGCTTGGAATTCATCAGTTCAGAACACTGGAATTGTGGGAAAGAGATTGAAATTGGGAGAAATGACTTATATCATGCAGAGTCTAAGTTACTTCATGTAGGAAAGGTCAGCGCGTCGGGTGACAGGGCAGTCGATCAACCTATAATAACTGGCCACGTGGTTCCTAAAGTGTCAAAGGACAGGTCATAGTTCAATAGCTAATAATGGCTAAGGCAAAGCCCCACCGCGAGGGGGATGACCTCGCGAAAGAACACGACAGAATTGCGAATGCCCTGTGTAAGGGAAGCACCATCTACTAGAAGTTCACCCCTCGCGACGTCCTTGGCAAAGGGGATAGGCGCGACGGGAAGAAGTGAATACTTACGCGAGAACGCGAATTGAACTCACGACTGCACCTGACCAAAAGGCAGGGGTAGGGAAGTCGATACAAGTCTCGAGAAAGGTTTTGGCGTGAGCCCTTTGGCTCGCGACCATGCCTAGCATAGCGGGAATAGGGGAGATACAAGTGGCTTGGTGGCTTTAAAGGATTAAGGATCGCTGTGAGGGAAATGATGCACTGGAATGACCTAAAGGAATCTTCCTAACAGCTAGTGACATCACCCACGTCGCCCGGGTATACAGAGAGAGCACGTGTCACCATATTATTGGGGAGCTGTCGGTGCAGATCCCTATAAATATGGGGCATTCCTTCACAAACTAAAAGAGGAGATTGGATTCATTCCTAAAGCACGAAAATCCTAGAGAAAGGAAGTGACTCGGAGCTCTGGAACTGAGAACATTGTTCTTGCTAGTCCTTGCGAGCCTGCTTTCCCTTCTAGGACTGTGATTTAAGAATGATGATGATGATCTAAAACGTGAATGGATTGAACACTGCTGCCTTCTCTTTCTGTATATTTGGCTTAATGCTTCACCCCTACACACACTCTCTTATTCTTTGCTTGACCATTAGTTATTGTTTGCCTCTCCAAATTAATTTTATTTGATTACAACGAAGAACCTATCCTACACTTCACAAAAAGGGGATGAACAATTATGAACTATTTTTTTTTTTTTTTTTCAGAACAAGCAATGGACTTTTGGACTTTGTATGCCAAGTATTTATCCTACTTCGTTTGGGTGCTGTGTTTCTAGTTTGTTATGTACCTGGGTATTTTGTGCAGGTGCGATCGAATACTATGGATGGGGAAAGGCATAAAGCAGCTTTCTTATAGGAGAGCAGAGATAGGATTATCGGATCATAGACCTGTCAGTTCAGTTTTCGTGGTTGAAGTTGAAGTTTTTAACCGTAGGAAGCTCCAAAGGGCTCTCAATTTAACTACTGCGGCAGTTCATCCCGAGATTTTCCTTGACGAGGAGAGAAATTAGAACTTTAGCAGATTGCAAGGTACTTGGCCATTATAATGAATAGAGTATCTTAGGAACCTTCATGATTCTTGGTGTCAAGTGCTTGGAATCTGATAAAGTTACATGCGACAATATATATAATTATACAAATGACCTTGATTTCAGTTTCTTCATCTGGTCTAAGGTGAGGAGGAAAACTCACTGAATTTTCGGAGAAGAATCCGTTACAAATTCTTGATCCAAACACAACTTTAGAATCGTGAGTCATTTCTTTCGTTTTTGGGTTGAATTTTTTGTGATCTCTCTCTTCAAGCAGGACATATACGTCAACCATGGGAATGCAAGATTTTTATCGGAGTGAGATAGCTTATAAAAACACAAACCAGCAGATGGAATAAGCCTGGAAATTCCCATATGCTCAGGGCCTTGGCAAGGAAAACAACAATGGTGATGAAGTTCAGTTACCCATAAGGCATTTAGTTATGGAGTTGTGAGTTCAAAATAGAATTTGTCATACAAACACAATAGTGACCTTAAACTGTTAGGGGTGAAGGTATAGTAGCAATATAGGGTAGGGAACCCTCTACTAATGGTACTGTCGTTCATTTTTTGTGGTTTTAATTATATGGAACTTGGGTCTGTATAGTCCTATAAAACTCTTTCTTTTGTACCTTCTATTTGTTGGTCTATTTCATTCGTTCTTTTGTCTTTCTGCTTTCTTGTTTTCTTAGGACGACGAACTTCATCGTACAAAACCTATACTGTACTTCCTCTATCCTGAAATCATAATCCATTATGCAAAGACGTGTCATTTTCGGATAAAAATAAATTAGTTATCTGCATGTCTTTTTTTTTAGTTTTTTCGTACCAATTCAAAGAACAAATTTCTTCATTGAAAGTATATCTATTACTAATTGATTAAAAAATTACACCTTTTGTGATGACCTATGATTTTTGGACGGACAATAGTTCTTAATATTTCCCTCAAAGCTTCAAACATGTACCATACAAGACAACAAATCTTGTCAACTCTGTTCTAAGAGACTCGGGATGGGGTGGCCGAGTGGTTGGGAACCCTTACCGAATGCATGAGAGTACAATGGTGTCTACCATTGAATTACAACTCCACTTGCGTAAATTATAGTTTTGTAAGGAAAGTGCTACAGGTACATAAGTTTATGTACAGAAAATGCACAAATCATGCTTGGGGACCCACACGAGTGATCCGAACCATTCATTATTCTTAAAACATTTTTCCGAGGGTCCCCACAAAATTTCAGCTCAATCGGACGGTTAGAAGTGCTCGAACCAAAGTCTCACCGTTTCAATCAAGGTGGGACTTTGGTTCGAGCACTTCTAACTGTCCGATTGAGCTGAAATTTTGTGGGGACCCTCGGAAAAATGTTTTAAGAATAATAAACGGTTCGGATCACTTGTGTGAGACCCAAAAGTGGGTCCCCGAACATGATCTGTGCATTTTCTGTACATAAACCTATGTACCCTTAGGTTTATCGGTTTTATAAATATAGAAATTCAAGTCCATTAAACTTTCAATATCGATCCGATTAGGACTGTACAATCCTTGGCAATAGTTAACACCAAATCCCAAAATTAATACATCGAACTAAATGAAATAATGCTATGAAAAGTGAGTATATATGTTTATTTCATTACACCACGATACGAAACAAATATATCTTACGAGCTTTTCGATTATTTTGCAAAAAATTGTTTTTGACTAAAAGACAATTTGTTTGGGCTATAGAATTTATGGGGGAGTTAATTAGACATCCCGTAAGAATATTATCCTTAGCATGTCATCCCATGCGTTTTGAATATTTATGATTTCATCCCGATTTTAAAAAAAACCCAAAAAAGCCCTTCAAAAGGTTTTATGACTCTAGTATTCTTATATTATAGTAACGTTTTTTTAATAATTTTTGACATCCTAAAACCATCCCAAAAAAGGAAGTATTATATAGGGACGTTATAAACATTTCCCTATTCTTTCGGTGGAGCAACTTTCCCAAATTCAAAACCCCCTTCAAACCCTTCCCTATCCTATCCAAATGTAACCGATTTCCATCCCATTTCCCATCCCATTCCTCAATCCCGGAATCTGCGCTACCAAATCCCCCATAACCGAGATCGGCAACATCCCACCATCCCATTTTCAACGATTTTCGAAAACCCCAGAATGTGAAGAACCCAAAACCGAAGCAACGTACAACGGCGACTCCGGCCAAAACTCACGGTGTAGAACCCTTACCGGAGGTCGAATACAACTGCAGAGACATGGCTCGTAAGTTGAGTCATTAATTTTATAGTCCTTCATGTTCTTTATGATTTATGAATGACCTTTCTTTTCTTTTTTTGGCATACTGTGGTATTTGTCCACCGACAATCATGGATTTTGTAGAGTTATATTGGCCCTGTTCGGTTTGAGGTTTTAGTTTTGTTGACATCATCATTTCCCTCATTTCTCTCTCTATCTCTCTCCACTCATTACACCTGCTTATATCATCAAAACTAAACTAAACTACAAACCAAACACAGCCGTTGTGGTTAATCATGGCTCATAAGTTCGTCTATGGTATTTGAGTTTTATGAGTAGTTTTTGCTTGCAATGGTAGTAAATTTGGAAAATATTTTGGGGATAAAAAGGCATGCAGTTTGTCTGTGGTTGTTTTTACCATCCCATTTAAAGGATGTTGGGGATGTGATAATGTATTATTGATTTGGCTTTTTTAGGTCTGTAGTGATTTGAAAATGGTGAATCGTTGAAACATGTATATTGAACAAATTTTAGAGAGTAAGGTTAGGGTTTATTAGTTCATAGTAATGGTTTATTGATTCGCCATGATTATTTAAGGATTATTTGTGGTAAACTAATTTATCATGTTTTAATGGGTTTTTACACATTGAGGCAGGAACTATACTATTCACTCGATAACTGTAGCCAAATAATCCACCATTTTTTTTGTGGTATAGAATGGTTTATTAGTAGTATCCATGTTTATAAATATTTAAACTGTTTTATTTACCATTGTTTATTAGTGTGAAATTATGATGTATGGTTAAGTGGTGAATGTTGTATGCTAATAAGTCATGTTAGTTGTGAAGGTAATCTCCCATTTTGTACATGAAAATTGGGCTTTGTTGTGTTGTCAACACTTTAAAATGGTTTATTACTATGCCATATTTATTGTAATGTGGGGGCATTATCATTTTATAATGGTTTATGAAATGGTTTATTAATTGGTTAACCATGCATACTATGTTTGATTTTTTGGATTATTTTATTTTAGGATCAGGAGAAAGTTCCCGGAATGAAACTACAGGGGGCGAAGCTGTAGAGGATGATTCTTTGATCAAAGATAATGGTAAAGCAATATTGAAAAAACGGAAACATCTTCCGGTAAATTGACAGGAGTTACGGCTTCGAAGGTGGAAAGGGGTTCTCGGCTAGTGGTTGATGATACACCCCCCTCAGATGATACACCCCCCTCAAAGATTACACCCCCCTCAAAGAAACGTTCAAAAACATGGTGAATTAGGATATCATGATTACTGTATGAAAATGACCCTGTGCATTAGCCGTGGTAGTTGATTTATTTATTTAACCATCGAAATGTGCTTGATGTTGGTTTTTAGTTCCAAAAAAAATACTACGCCGGATGATGAACTGCAATTGTATCACGAAAATAAACTAAAAAGAATGGTGTTATAGAACACCTTTTTGATACGCACGAAGTTGCTTGGTGAATTGATGAATTCCAACTTTTCGGTACCCACGAATTGCCTAATGACTTGATTGATTCCAATAGGATGATCGAATTGTATTTGATGTATGAGCAAACTTCACTTGCTTAGGACTAGAGTTTTTGAAAATCAAATTAATCTTTAAACTAAGGAAATGAATCAGCTAGATTCAAAAATCAAACACTGAGGGAAAGGAAAATTGAATGTGATTTGCATACCGTAAATTGTGGACTATTACTAGCCTAATCAAAGACTTCAAACTCTGGACGTTATACAAGATGTACATTACCTGGATTTTTTGGCAACTAGTTAGTATAGAATATATTATTAATATATAATATATACTAATTAAATACATAATAAGGGCACAATGGTCCGAATATCATTTTACAGAATGAAATCATAACTATTCAAATTACGCAGGATGGAATCATAATGATATTTTTGGAATAGGATGCCAAATTGCTTGGAGGCAACCATAATCTGTTTGCATTTAACCCAAACACCTAAAACTTTTTTTTCTTGCTCATAAAATCCCAAAAGTCATTGGAAAAGTTTGCCCAAACTTACTCAGTATTATTTGAATCTTTGGCGTTTGTGAAAATAAAATTTGAAAAAGGTCAAAAAAAAGTTTACTTCTTGTATATACACAAATATTTAATTCAAGATTCATAAGCACCTAAATAACAAGGAAAAAATTGATGGGTATGAATTTGAGCATTTAAGAATTATAGGTCTCTCTCCCCACCCCACCCAACACATGCAGCCACCCATTCAAATATGTATTTCAAGGTAGCTCTAAGAGTTATCTATGTTTGGTCCTTGGCTAGTTTAATGGTGGCAATGATCGAAGTGCATGTTTTACAGAATAACTGTTGAATGTGGCTAGCGTGGTTGGGAAGGTCGGAGAAGAACAGTGTTAAGATGATGGTTGGGATGGAACGACGATAGTGACTTGAGCATGGTGTGTCCGTCGGGAAGAGCCGATTTTGGGAAAAGACGGATTGAGTGGGGTGAGGGAGGTAGGAGGGTAGCATAGTAATTTCACTTTAAAGAGAAAGGGTGATAAAGTCCAGACACTTTACCGGCCCCGTTAGCCACATTAAGAAACAAAATCTGGAAAAAGGGGGAACTTGTAATTTCTAGAACCAAAGAGGGGTGACTGTATTTGACCAAAACCTCAAGGATGGTATTTATAATGTACCTTAGCTCGTGGTGTGCTGCAAATTCTTGTTTGGTTATTGACTTCCCATGGTAAGACAAAGTTAAAATTGCAATTTGGCTTTCTGCAAAGGAGGCCCTAAACAGTGACCTCCAATAAGCGACCATTTTATGAAGCTAAAAAAATACTATTTTCCTTTTTAAAATTAAATTCATCGCAAGAAATGACAAAGTCTTTTATCGCCATATTAGCATGCATCTATGTTGCTACCTTTTAATTTAATTGGTAGTTAATTAATTCCTTCTCGAATAATTCAAGTGATTCAACATCGACAACAATGAGTTCAGGCAAAAAATTGGCTTTAACACCATAAGAGCAATTTAATTTTCCACAATTTAGAAAAATACAACTGCAACAAGTCACAAAAATAACTTTGGCTTGAAAAAATGACTTAATATAGACACAAGCGCTTACACGGCTGACGCATCTAACGGAGTATATTTTTTCTACTTGTTTCAGGAGTATGTATTTTTTCTGATCATGATAATATTGGATAAAGAAGAATGGTATGCAATGTAAAATACAATCCAACAATACAAATCGGATTGTAATTGCTTGATTACAGCATGGTACGCGTACGAGTGTAGCGAGACAATACATTAAAAAAAAAAACGGTAGATACACTGGATGGAGGGAGGGAGAGAGAGAGAGAGAGAGATCACAACTATGGCCGGATGGAGCTGACAAGCCATATAACTCTCATGGGTAATTTGAACATTTGACACTCCAAATTAAATTTCCCCACACAAGTTAAAGTCAGGAACAAGCTGACTTAAGAGTGTGTGTTTTTGTTGTGGAACACACTGGCTTAACGCATCTTTGCGAAGCTTAGTCAAGAGTTGCGGAACAGGCTCTAAATGTATGTCACCCATCAATATAAGAAAGGAACGAAAAAAATAAAGTAGATTTGCATTTCATACCATTGTGACCTCAAACAGCTCACCATCCAGTCCAAGAGGAAAGATAGCAAGAACATACTGACCAAAAAAAGTAAAAAAGAGGCTTAAGTTATTAGTGTGAAGCATCTTCTTCTTCGCTGTGTTTCGTGTATTCTTTTGGGCCCATAAGGGACCCTAATTCTGATGGATTGCTAGGCTTCACCTTTATCATCCATCCTTCTTCATGTGGGCTTCGAATTTATCAGCATTAGAAAATATGACCCAAATCAGTAGCTCAGAAAATAAATATCCCTATCTAAACATTGTCCCATTTGGCTGCTAAGAAAATGGTGGGGAAAAGAGAAGGAACTGTTAATCTTCAAAGGAAAATTCTACAATCAGCCAACTAGGAACTCTTGACTGTGTAAGAGTTAATTCTTCCGTAGCCTTCAAAAGGCGAGAACTCTTGCGTGCAAGAGATAACTCTTCCGTGTAACAATCTTCAAAAAGTGGGAACTGTTGCGTGCAAGAATTAACTCTTCCACGAAAGAGTCTTGTCTTATTGTCAGCTTAGTGGACTGACACTAGAAGGACTGATAGATCTTCATGCTATGAATAGTGGTGGTATGATAGTGATGATCTAAAGAAGGGTGGTAAAAAAAAAAAAACCCAGTGGGATAGTGCCGTGGTGGCAGTGGCCGGGGTGGAAGTGGCGGATGGATGCATGGATATAATAAAGAGCAAGTACAATTCAACATAATTTCGAGTTCAAAAGACTATGGGAGGAAATAATTTGAAGGACAAAATAAAATTACAAACATTTTGAAATGTTCAAAATGCATGTTTGTAATTTTTGCATAAGTTAAATCTTTTTTTTTATAGCAAAATTACTAATTAGATTGTTGCTGTCAAGTTTTGCTACCCAAATATATCCTTTTATAGGAGATCGAGAGGGTACAATTTGATTTTATTTTTCACAGCAAACTTAGGATAATCGTTTGAGAAGATATGCCCTTCCCTTTTCTCGTTCATTTATGTTTCTTATTCCAGGTCGCCCGTGTAAAAGTTCCACATTTTTCAAAAATTCCAATCTTCAAAAAATCAACTCATTTTAAAATTAGGTAGCAGGGCATAGGGCTTAAGATCAAGGTAACAAAAGGAAACCGTCAAAACAAGACTTATGCAGGAATAAACAATAACAACTGAGAGTAGAAGTGCGCAAATTGACCCGAACATCTAGTTATAAAGGAAAAAAAAACAATTAAGGGTGGAGAAGGGTGAATATTACCAAACCAGGTGATTCAGTAAACTTGATGTTAACCTCAACGATGTCACCTGAAATAGGGGAATTAACTGTTGTTTTAATTTAATATGGGAAATGATATTTTACAATTTATATTTTATTCCCAAGTAAAAATTATATGTTGGAGAGATAGAAGGAGTTGGTTTCTACCTTGACCAGGTCTCCTAATTATTCTCCAACAAACAGACCTAGCTCTTTCCTATTTTTTTTTTATAGCTGCTGCTACCTATTAGGATTATTTGGTTTATCCTAACTAATTATACCGTTAATTTTTTGTTCCTATTTTATCTCCACATGATCAGACATTCCTCAACAAACTACGTACATGAATTGCTTATAAATTAAACCTTTGCTTTGTTTTTTATACACAACAACAAAGTGATAACTCTCTCTCTCATTCTCCTGATATACAGTTGTTGGCTTACAATTCTTATTACTGCCATAAACCAAAAGCTTCGCTCTATTTTGTCTTTCTTTAACCCATACACTAGTGCTCCATATCATATATATATCTACCTCACCTTTCAAATTGCCGTACATTTTACCGCTATTGATTTTCTTCGGATTTCGAGTGTCGGGAAACAACTTGGTTCGTGAGTTTGCTTCACTGCACAGAAGGAGGCTCGTAGGTTGTTGTATCTTGGGGAAGGAGCGCCATTCAACCCCGTGCAGGAAAGGGTGTATCTTTCCTAAGGAGAGCGCTATTCGCGTGCCTCGACCATAACCCCACAGGCTATTCTAACTTTTCTCTTTTAATACTAATTTGTATTTGGTTATTTATTATTTGTTGACATTTTTATTTCAGTAGTTAATCCTAATTCTATAATTTTTCCAACAATCTAAGGAAAGATATTTATTAGGATTTTCTGTTAGAGTTGCTTATTTGAAAGAAAACAAAATGGCATTTGAGGAGTCTAATTCTTGCAAGCCAGAGAAGTTCAATGGCCAAAATTTTAGATGTTGGCAACAACAAATGAAATTTTGGCTAACCACTTTGGGTTTATATTCTGTGATTCACAAGGCTCTGATTTCAAAAGGGAAAGAAAAAAGTGGAACTTCTAAGGCTCTTGAAATTGTTGAAACTGGCAAGGATTCGACCCCGTCGAAAAAAACATCTGATGATGATGATTTTGATGAGAAAGATTATTTGTGTCATGGTAGAATTTTGAGTGTTTTGTCCACTAGTATCTATAATATTTTTTGCACTACTAAGACTTTCATTGAGTTGTGGGAAGCACTTGATTTTAAATATGGATCCGAAGATGCGTGGAAAAAAATTTGGACTTCAAAATGGTTGATGAAAAGTCAGTAATGGATCAAGTCCATGAGTTTCAAAATATTCTCTATGATCTTAAGAGAAAAGGAATGGAGTTGTCGGATACTTTTCTTGTTGCTTCCCTCATTAAAAAATTGTCTCCTAAGTGGACTGAATTTGGAAGGGATCTTAAACAAAAACCCAATGATTTTACTCTTGATGGTCTTATAGTGTCTCTAAATATTGAGGAGAAACATCGGGAAAGGGTTGTTGAAACTCCTGTTTCAGATTTTCGGGCTAAAGCACTCACCGTAGAAAGTCTTCATAAGCCTAAGCGTCAAAATTTTAAGAAGGCTAACTTTACTAAAAAATTTGGGAGCCACAACTATAATAATAAACCAAAAGGCAAAAATATTTTTAAGGGAAAGTTAGTGCCTTGTTGGGTTTGTGGGTTGTCTAATCACAAAGCCATGGATTGCTATTATCACAAAGGTCAACCTCCTAAGGCTCGTGGTCCTTATGTAGCTCCCAAACCTCAAGTTAATGTTGTCACTGCGGGTGCCAGCTCCTTTATCCCTGCAAACATGTACTTTGTTAGTGGCCCTGAGTTAAACGTTGTTTTCAACTTAAATGATTGGTTTATAGACTCGGGTGTTAACGTTCATGTGTGCGCTGATAAAAATATTTTTTCATCTTATTATCAGGAATCAGGCACAAAAACTGTAAGTATGGGAAATGGGAGCATGGCCAGGTACTAGGAGAAGGAAAAGTTAGTTTGAAGTTGACATCAGGCAAAGTCCTTACCTTAGATTTAGTCTTGCATGTTTCGGACATTAAGAAAAATCTAGTTAGCGCTTCTTCATTAGTTCGTCATGGTTTTAAGGTTGTTTTAGAGTCGAATAAAGTTGTAATTACTAAGAACGGTAGTTTTATTGGTAAAAGTTATTTAGTTGATGGTTTGTTTAGTCTTAATGTTATGAATTTTGAATCGAATAAAATTCCTTGTTCTTCATCTATAAATGCTTCTGTTTCTAATGTTGAATGTTGTGATACTTGGCATGGCAGACGTGGGCACGTCAATTTGAAAACCATTAAAAGGATGATGAGCTTAGAGCTTATCCCAAAATATGCGGTTAATGTGAAGGAAAAATGCCAGGTTTGCGTACAAGCTAAACTAGCTAAGAAGCCTTATAAATCAGTTGTAAGAGACACAACTTTATTAGAGCTTATACATAGTGATACTTGCGACCTTAATAACGTGCTTACCCGTGGCGAACAAAGATATTTTATTACATTTATTGATGATTTTTCTAAATATTGCCATGTGTTTTTAATCTATCAGAAAAGTGAGCTTTTTGACAAGTTCAAAATTTTTAAGGCTCGAGTAGAAAATTAGTTGGAAAAGAAAATAAAAATATTAAGGTCGGATAGAGGAGGTGAATTTGCACCACTGAAATGGGTGATTTTTGTGAAACACATGGTATTATTCATCAACGAACTCCTCCTTATTCACCTCAATCCAATGGAGTAGCGGAACGTAAAAATAGAACTTTAGTAGATATGGTAAATGCGACCTTAGAGCATCACTAGTGGTATACTCAAATATGGATACTCAAATATTGCCACATCACATTTTGAGTATTCATTTAATGGGTTTATAAGTTTGAGTATCTACCCTTCTACAATGGTTCATTTGTGTCCATAATAAAAAAAAGGTACTATTCACTCTATTTTTATTCATAAAATGGGCACAACTTTAAATTTGTACATATATTTTTTTATAATATTATTACCATTTAAAAGATATTCACAATACGTTTAAAATGAGATCAATCTTGAACATATTTTGGTAAAGATTAAAAATTGATAATTTCAATTTTTGGGAGAAAGTGCAAAAAAATTGAGTTTTGAATTAAGTATTTGAAAAATGGAGAGAGAATGTTGTTACTTTTGATAGGGTGTGGTCCCCAAAATTTGGTTATTGAGGTTTGGTTATTGAGAAAGATTGGTAGTTTTGAGTATCCAAATGCCAAAAGTTGAGTATTTGTAACAAATATTGTTAACTTTGATTATTTATCCAAATACCATTGTGAGCCTCTTTTGTGTATCAAAATACTCATCTTTGAGTATTTTTGTGTTTGAGTATACCACTAGTGATGCTCTTAGCTAGTTCTGGTTTACCAAACAATTTGTGGGGTGAAGCTTTATATTTTGCTTGTCATATTTTGAATAAAGTGCCTTATAAAGATTCTGATAAAACTCCTTATGAGCTTTGGAAAAATCAAAAGCCTAGCTTAAAATATTTCAAAGTGTGGGGGTGTTTGGCTAAGGTTTTAGTTCCTCCTCCAAAGAAAAGAAAATTGGGTCCAAAAACTATTGATTGTGTTTTTATCGGATTTGCTATAGAAAGTGTTGGCTATCGTTTTTTAGTCATAAACTCTGAAGTTCTGATATCTCTATTAATACTATCTTCGAATCTAGAGAAGCTGAATTTTTTGAACATATATTTCCTATGAAAGAAAAGGTTTCAAAATCAATCGGTGATTGTTCCACCTCTAGAATTAGTATAGAATCTCAAGATGATTTTGAACCAAGGAGGAGTAAAAGAGGTAGAATAGAGAAAGATTTTGGCATGATTTTCAAACTTTCTTGACTGAAAATGATTCAAAAACCTATAGTGAAGCTATGACTTCCATAGATGCTACTTTTTGGAAAGAAGCTATAAATACGAAATGGATTCTATCGTTGCTAATAATACTTGGTTTCTTACTGATCTTCCGCCTGGTTGCAAGACAATAGGTTGTAAATGAATTTTTAGGAAGAAACTTAGAACGGATGGATCCATTGAAAAATTTAAAGCTAGATTAGTAGCTAAAGGGTTTAAGTAAAAAGAATGGATAGATTTCTTTGATACATATTCTCCGGTTACTCGCATTACTACTATTCGTCTTTTGATTGCTATAGCTTCAATCTATAAATTAGAAATCCATCAAATGGATGTTAAAACGGCTTTTTTAAATGGAGAATTAGAAAAAGAAATATATATGGATCAACCCGAAGGATTTGTAGTTCCACGGCAAGAAAGAAAAGTTTGTAGACTAGTGAAGTCTCTTTATGGCTTAAAACAAGCCCCTAAACGATGGCACGAAAAGTTTGATAAAGTTATTCTTTCTAATGGCTTTAAAATAAATGATGGTGATAAATGTGTTTATATTAAAAAAGTTGATGGTGCTTCTGTTATTCTTTGCCTATATGTGGATGACATTCTCATTTTTGGTACTAATATTAATGTCATTAGAGATACCAAAAAATTCTTATCTAGCAATTTTGACATGAAGGATTAAGGACCTGCAAATGTTATCTTGGGTATTAAAGTCCTAAAAAGTGATGATGGAATTGCTTTGACACAAGAACATTATGTTGATCTATTGCTAAAAAAGTTTAATTATTTTGATATGAAAGAAGTGTCTACTCCTTTTGATCCTAATGTTCACTTGAAGAAAAATTTGGGTGAGAGTATTTCGCAACATAAATATTCTCAAATAATTGGATCTTTGATGTATCTTTCTAATTGCACAAGGCCTAATATTTCTTATGTTGTTTGCAAGTTAAGTCGTTATACTTGTAATCCTAGCTTAGAACACTGGAACGCAATAGAAAGAATTTTTAGATACCTTAAAGGTACATAAATTATGGTATTCGCTATTGTGGATTTCCTAGTGTTTTAGAAGGTTTCACTGATGCTAATTGGATTAGTGACTTAGACGAAACTAAGGCTACTAGTGGTTATATTTTTACACTTGGTGGTGGTGCAATAGCTTGGAAATCTTCTAAGCAAACTATTACTAGATCCACGATGGAAGCTGAATTTATTGCATTGGATTTGACTTGTACCGAAGCCGAATGGCTAAGGAACCTATTGATTGATTTGCCTTTGTCTGATAGTCTTATTCCTGCAGTTTCTATACATTGTGACAATCAAGCTGCAATTGCCAAGGCTAAGAATGCAAATTTTAATGAGAAGAAGAGACATATCAGAATAAGGCACAATTCTATTAAGCAATTGTTGTCTCAAGGAGTGGTTGCACTCGATTTTGTGAGGTTTGAAA